>CM059225.1:22790090-22835090 GCA_030347435.1 Clarias fuscus | reverse complement strand
TGCTTACTTAAATAAAGACAACGTCATAATTGTGTTTATGTTAGAAAGACAGTATTTCAAGATTTTTAATATTATTTTATTTGAACATCCTGCCCATGTTTTCCGACCCAGATGGTTATGAATCTATGTTCCTCAGCTTCCTCCTGACCTTTGTCCTGTCCCAAATGTCCATACTTGTGTAATTCATTTGATTGCACCTGCATCATCAAGGTGTCCCCGGAGTCCCCTAGAGCTTTTCATGCACCCCTTTGTCCAAGTGTGGAAAACAGGTGAGTACTTAAGGACTATTTCGGAAGATTTGTACTTTACTATGCTAATAAGACTGATGATGTAATCTTCAGAGATGTTAAATAATAACCACAGCATTAAGATCACAACTCAAACCGTTATTTGTGGTTAGGACTGAATTCGTGTGGCATCAAAACTATCTTTATGTTCCTGTTTGAGCTTTGAAAAATAATGATAATAAAAAAGATTTTACAAGGCACTCTAGTACTCTAGTGGCGCTCGAGTGCTCTCACATCTATCGCGCTCTACAGCCAATCATGGGTGTCTGTAAGCTCAAGCAAGCGGAAGGAGCAGATAGAACTATCCCCTGAGTGTGCAAGCAGTTCGAAAGGATGCGGTCGTCCGGCGCCATTTGTCTCAGAGGAAACACGTGATATTCTTTGTCCTCTCTGGTTGGTAGCTGTAGCCTTGATGGGGGAGTGCGCTAACGACGGGTGGGAATTGCCTATGATGAAATGAGTGAGGAAATCAGAAAAAATCCCAAGAAAATAAATAATAATATGGACTATACACGTTTGTCTTGCCATTCTGTGTGAGGTACTAACAGAAATGAGGTCGCAGGTGCAGATCGAACAAACTTTATTACTCTAAGCGAACGAATAAAGCATAAGAAGCAGAATTGAAAACTGTTAACAAGAGATGATGAAACATTGAGCAGTAATACAAGGCTTGGAAGAGTGGATCCTTAACACAGAGTGTGTGAAAATCCTTGTTTGTACAGTAGGCTGCACTGAGTCCTGGAAGATCTATTTAGATGCCCCTTGTGATATAGATGTGACAGAGAACTCCAAAGGGCTTACCTCTAGGAACATCCTTCTTCCTAAGTTGAAGACCTGGGCAATTCAGAAGGAGCATATGGAAGGTTTGACACAACAAGGGGTCAAGTACGTCATGGGCTGGAATCCAGCACCTTTGCTCTGCTCTGTAACACCACCAGTTGATGAGGTTCTGGAGCTTGTCCTCTCTTTGCTGTAAGAATAAGATTTCTTTGACAGTGTAGGGGGGCATAGGCGTAATTTTCAACCGTGGATGGGGGATATAACTAGCCCAATGATTAAAAACAACCAGTACAACCACCCAAATAATGGTATCATGGCGACTAACTTCGATAAAGCATGATAAAGTGGTTGGCTTTGTTGATTCAGTGCAATTGGGAAGCAAAGAATAAGATGTGAGACTTGCTTTCATACAACCCATCCTCTGGGACTTCTCAAGCATGCAGCAGTTATAGCAGACATGAGCAATAGCCCGCGCATCACAATGACATACACAATTTTAAATTGTCTCTTCATCTTAAAATATTTATGAAACAGCCAATTTGCAAAATAAACTTAAAAATAAATCTCCAGGCTTCAGGCATATCCCCTACATGGGTAAAGATCTCAACCCCTTAGTGTTGAACCGAAACTTATGCTCTTGCAAGAGGGGAGAGAGGGCCACTTATGCTAAGACCATGGTTGTGATCTGTGCACCTCTCAGAGGGAGTGTGTAAGGGTTTGTCTGCTCTCAGGTTGAAAATTTTTCAAAACTTGGTTTACACATGTTAATGAAAATCATAAAACGCATAATCCAAAATGAATCAAGAAGGTTTTTTTTTTTTTTTTACCTTTGCGACCTCCACTCTTAGTCACATTTGTCAGATCAGCTAGCAGCTAACTGAGCAGCTCATAACAGCTTATCCTACAGTCACATGATTGAGAATTGGAAAAGTAATCATCACTCACTGGTGGCAAGTTGGCTTAGTGGCTTAGTGGTTAGCACTCTCGCTTCACTTGAGGCTTCACCAGGGTTGGGGGTTTAAATCTTGTCTCTGGTCTGGTCTGTGAGTGTGTGCGTGTGGCGTTGTCCCCGTGCTTGATGGACTTCTGGTGGGTTTCCTCTCACAGTCCAAAGACATGCAGTGTAGCTGATTGGTATTTCCAAATCACTTATAGTCTGTGTGTGTGTGTGTGTGTGTGTGTGTGTGTGTGTGTGTATGGATTGCAATGGACTGGTGCCCCAACCAGGGTATACCCCAGCTTGTGCCCTAAGCTTCCTGGGGTGGATGATGGATGGATGGATGGATGTTCACTCATGGTAATGGTAATATTTTTAGAGTTATTTTAACTTGAAGGACAGGCCAAGGACTTTTAGTATGTACGCAAGATTCTAGTAAATGGCAGCATAAATCCAAGCCTCATCCGGAAACAAACCACCAGGAGACTATTGTTGGAGGTGAAGATATTTTTAGAGAGAAAAAGCAGTTGGCACTATCAAAACCATGCACAGCCATGAGAAAAGCATTTGGATGAGCAGGCAGTGATTTATACAGAGCCACGGAGGCGTCATTCGAGTGTTTGCTGTTAATCGCCGAGGCTAAAAAGCCGCGCAGTACTGGAGAGCAGCTAATCAAACCCGCCTCTGCCTGAAATTTGAAGAGGCTGTGTAACCCACAGGTGGTGGATGAACTGAAAACCTTCCCACTCTCTGAAAACACTGGGATAGAATGGCTGGAGATCAAAAAAACAGCTGTACGAGAAAACTGTTCAGCAGCAGCCGCAGTGTCAGACGAACCCATCCTCATATTTTATGTGCAATATATGGCAGTGATGGCTTGAAACTATAAATCCTTACGTCTACCTATCTAGCCACTACAAAAACAGGCCAAAATATTTTTTACGCAGCAACGACATTGCAATGATGGGGGGAAAACAAGGCATTTAACCGCTGATTGAAGGACAAAGCCCTCAGGGTGCGCAACTTTTCACTGCATGGTACATTTCCTGGTATTAACCAGAAAAAAAAAAAAAAAAACTTTTGGAAGACCTTAATAGCACCCTGGCAACTGTTGTTAAATTTGTGAACTTCATTAAGGCTCACCTTCTCCCAAGAGACCCGTGAGAGGATGAAACGCATCAAGCGCTGCCGCTACACACAGAGGTACGCTGCTCGCGGTGTCGACAAGTGTTTTACGGAAGAGCAGTAAAACATAAAGGAATTCTCGCAAGATCACAATCGAGCCCTGTGCGAACAGCTGTCTAATGCATTTTGGCTCAACGTGGCATGCCTAGCGGATACATTCACTCTCCACAATGAGACAAACAAGCCTATGCGGGGTCGTGAATCAAATGTCACACAGTGCAAACATGCTCTGGATGCCTTTGTGCACAAAACGGAGTACAGCTCTAGTTGGAAAAATGTCAAAAGAGGAGCTACAGTAATTTCCACTAAGGATGAAACAGAAACTGGTGGCGCAGTGAGTGCATCTTTATGCACCGGGTTTAAATAAGCGAGTACGTGACAAGTATTTATCAAAGGACTCGTGGGTAATGGACCCGGAGATTTCTAGCCTCAAGGACATGTAATATCTCAGCTGTGAAGATGAGCTTGATTTGGTAAAATATTTCAAAAAGAAAAGAATGAAAAAGAAACTGAGGACACTAAAAAGTTGTGGCTTGCAGAAAGGTGCAGATTGATGACTTATTGTGCTGATAATGAATCATTATTATTCATTTGGTGAGGATGGGTGGTTAAAAGAAAAACATGCTAGAGCTACCAGTCAAAAGTTTGGACACATTTTATCATACATTTCTATCTCATTTGCATGGTTAATTTTACACTTTAGTGGAATTCTATGGCGTTACATTCCTGCCACAATTCTGAGCGCGCGGTTCGACATTTTGAGAGCAGGCAAAGCACTCTGTGCGCGTGCAGTGTCTCCACTGCGTGCTCAACAGCTCAATTCTGCGCGTGCAGCGTCTCCCCTGCTCGCTCAACATGTTCTCCGCGCGCGCTCGACTCTTCCTGCACACGCTCAACTCTGCCTGTGCGCTCGCTCAACTTTGTGCAGTGTTACAAAACTGCCACAAAACCAGCCAATCACAGACTTCCACACACGGCTTCTGATTGGCTGTTCCTTCTCTATTAGCTGGCACTATCCACCGCATAACGGAAGCGTTCTAAATAAAGGTTTATAAGCAAAGAGACCGAGTTGTGCAATTTGAATTTTAGTCGATGTAGTCTAACGATGAGCTATATGGATAATTAGATAATTAAAACACACAATGGACAAACGAAACTGGTTTATAGTAATACGTCACTGAATAAAAAATAAATACTATAATATTTTTTATAATATTTATGAATAAATACAACTTTATTTACAATGCTTCCCTTATATAATTTCCTTTCAGTTGTATATAATTATATATAATAATATAATTTTAATTTCTTATAAATTTTCTTTTGATTTTGTAAAGCTGCTTTGAGACAATGGCCATCTTAAAAGCACCGTACAGATAGAGAAGGAACAGCCAATCAGAAGTTTTCAGGGGTGTTTATATATATATATAAGCAGTTAAGTGTCTTCGGTGGGACTTGATCTCACAAACCTCGGTATCAAATGTACATAACTGTTTCAACTACATTGTTAAAACAAACTAAAATATTAATAATTAAGATCACATGTTCATGGGGAACCTATTTTCAGCAGGGAGTATTATTGTGTGAGGAATCTTATGAACATTCAACAAGTGTGTGTTTGTGCAGGTTTGGTTCTAGGAGTTGTGTGTGTATGATTTTGTGTGTGTGTGTGTGCAAGAGAGAGAGAGAGAAAGAGAGACAGGTGGGTGAAACCTCATTTTAATAAATTAATTTAATAAGTAGTTAATAAATCTCGCAGTCTCAGCAACACACTGTGCAGCCTTTAAAAATAAAACCACATCACACACATGCACACACACACTCATGCATGCGCGCACACACACACACACACACAATGAAAAACACATTTCTCACCCTTGCGCTAGAAGTTCCTTTCTTTCTAAACTTCAGTCATTTATGTACTGAAAACACACACAAACACACACACACACACACACACACACACACACACACACACACACATTTTAAATTGACACTTTATAGTTGTGACTGTCTACATCCATCTGTTCATTCACAAATTAAAGCCATCCTGTCCCCCTTTTCCTGTCTCTTTTTCTGGTCATTGTGTTTTTTAAAATGTCACTCCAATCATTTGTGTGTGTGTGTGTGTGTGTGTGTGTGTGTGAGTGAGATATTGAGCTGTTAATCTTCTTTATTGTTTTTTAAGGGTAAATCAGAGATGCATAAAAGCGCTGAAATGTCAGTAAACAGATGGGTTAAATGTCATGTGCGAGGGAAGAGCTGTAATTATTGTAATTATTTCCTGTGTCATATGAAAACATCACACACAGACACAGATAATGAGAGATGGATCATCCGCTCTTCTGTTATTCTTCTTCTCTTTGTATATTCATCTGCAAACACTCATCACACACTTTTCATACACCGATCACAATCTTATCGCACTCATCTCATGCCTACTGCATTCATCACATGCTAATCACACACATCACATGCTTATCACACACTCAATATATGCTTATCATGCCCATCACATGCTTATCACACACTCAATATATGCTTATCATACCCATCACATGCTTATCACACACTCAATATATGCTTATTACACTCATCACACACATCACATGCTTATCACACACTCAATATATGCTTATTACACTCATCACATGCTTATTACTCATCACATTCTTATCACACACTCATTACATGCCTATCACACACTCATCAAATTCTGAACACTCATCACATGTTTATCACAAACTCATTACATTCTTATCACACTCATCACATGCTTATCACACACTCAGTATATGCTTATTACACTCATCACATGCTTATCACACCCATCACATGCTTATCACACACTCAATATATGATTATCACACCCATCACATGCTTATCACACACTCAATATATGCTTATTAAACTCATCACATGCTTATCACACACTCAGTATATGCTTATTACACTCATCACATGCTTATCACACCCATCACATGCTTATCACACACTCAATATATGCTTATTACACTCATTACATGCTTATCACACTCATCACATGCTTATCACACACTCAATATATGCTTATCACACCCATCACATGTTTATCATACACTAATCACATGCTTATCACTCCACATACACTAATCACATGCCTATCATAGTCAGCACATGCTTATCACTCATCACAAACATCACATGCTTATCATAGTCAGCACATGCTTATCACACACTCATCACATGCTTATCACACACTCAATATATGCTTATCACACACTCATTACATTCCTATCACACACTCATCAAATTCCGAACACTCATCACATGTTTATCACAAACTCATTACATTCTTATCACACTCATTTTTCACACACTCATCACATGCTTATCACACTGATAACACTCATCACATACACATCACATACTCATCACAGTCTTCTAATGCTTATGAAACACTCGTTACATGCTTATCACTCTCATCACACACACTTATTACTCTCATCACACACTCATCACAATGATCGCACTACCGCACTAACTTATCAGACAGAAAAGCTGTGTGTGTGTGTGTGTGTGTGTGTGTACAATATGTGTTTAGGCCGATGTTTGTTTGTAGTTGTCATGGTAATAGTGCTTAAGGAACTGTAATAGTTTTACATCTGCATGTAAGTATGTGTTTCAATTTGTGTGCATACGTGTGTATGCGTGTGTATGTTTGCGTGTGTGTCTATCTGCCCGTGTATAGAAAACGTGTATTTTCTATATTAAGATAACAGTGTAATATTGAAATTTTAATATTAAAATATGAGAGTGAAATGATTTGAACTCCTTTCCAGAGTTCTCCTTTGCTAGCTTACTTTGGTGGACTTGCTTGGATGTAAACACACTTTGTGGTTTTCTGTGAGTTGACAGATTTTGAGTCTGGAGTCCTTCAATTATTAAAAAATATGACCTCAGACTCATGGTTTGAGGTTCATGTTGGATAAGTGTTAGCAATAAATCAGCACAGATCCGCTAAGCTGCTGAACTTTCAGTGCACTAAATTAAGTATAGCATAACATTCAAACCACCTGTGTAATGTTCTGTATGATCCACCTTTCGCCAACAAATTGGCTTAGACCCAACGAGGCATGACCTTCACAAGACCTCTGATGATGGTGGCATGCTGTCTTATCTGGCACCAAGCTGTCAGTAGCAGATCCTTAAAGTCCTGTAAGTTGCCAGGTTGGGCCTCCATGGATTGGACTTGTTTTTCCTGCACTTCCCACAGATGCTCGATGTTCCTGAGATCTGGAGAATTTGGAGATCAAGTCAACACCTCGCACTTGTTGCCATGTTCCTCAAACCATTCCTGAACAATTTTTTCATTGTGTCAAGCTGATTTATGCACCTTAAATATGCCATTGCCATCACGGAACACTGTTTCCATAAAGGGTAACGTTTAGGTACATGGCGGTACATGTCAGGTTCATCCACATGAATGGCAGAACCCAAGGTCTCCCAGAAGAATGTTGCCCACACTACCACCCCTGGCTCACCTTCTTCTCATAGTGCATGCTGGTTCCATCTCTTCCCCAAATAAGACCCAGCCCACCACATGATCTAAAAGAAATCAAAAGATCAATCAGACTTGGCCATCTTCTTCCACTGTGCTGTGGTCCAGTTCTGATGCTTGGATGCCTATTGTAGATGCTTACGATAGAGGACAAAGGTCAGCATGGGCACCCTATACGCAGACCTGTATGCAGCAAGCTGCGATGCACAGTGAGCTTGTAATGTTGCTGAAAAAAACACAATGTGACTGTTACAAAGGACCACACTAGAGACTCTTTCCATAAATGGTCCCTAAACAAAAACCATCATGAAATTTAAAATCATAGGCTTTGCTTTTCTAAACAAAAACCTGTTTGAAAAATTATTAGGTTTCAGTTACATGGTTCGTCCACCATACACGTCCAAGTGAATGATTTTTCAGTATATAAACAATCCACATGTTTTATGTTCAAGTGAATCCACACCTTCTGAGCAGATCCAATAACTTAACCAAACAATTTCTAGATTTTTTTTTAAACTTCATTTTAATGACCAGAAATGCACTTCACTTAAGAATAAGAAGCATAAACTTCAAATAAGAACAGAACAAATGTATTTTTAACAACAACGTACTGCATACTGTAAGATACTGCCCTGATTGCAATATGACATGTTAGCAACATTCAATCTATATTTATATTATACAATGCATAAATATTTAAATATATAAAGGTCATGTCACACGTGGGACAGAAGTAGAGCCCAGGCAGAGGTACAAAGTGTTTGGCCTTAGAAAAGTGGTCCACAATGGTCAGAATGCACATGTTGCCTTTTGAGTTGGGGAGTCGAGGGCAACGTGTGTGACCAGGTTCTTAGAAGAACTTGGGGAACTAAGGCGGCCAGCTGGGAGTTTGTTGCTGGATGTGTTTCTGGAAAAAACACAGGATTCGGAACTCAATTGCGTAGTCATAAGCTGAACGGAGACCTTGACGAAGTTCCAACAGATGACTTGCCGCCTCCCTGCCTTTGGTGGAGCGGTCAAAAACCCTCCTCATCTCCTGTGTGAAAGTTCTAAAACTGGTGCAACAAGGGTCTTTGGCATCCCAAACAGCGGTTCCCCATTCCCGAGCCCTCCCTGTAAGGAGGGTAATAATGTATGCCACTTTTAAACACTCTGTAGGGAAGGTTGTTTCTTGGAGTTGGAGCAGCAGGGAGCATTGCGACAGAAAAGAGCGGCAAGTTTCTGGGTCGCCATCATAAGGTTGAGGGTTGGGAAGACGAGCTTCGTAAGATGATGGGGAAGTAGCTAGGAGTTTTTGCAATTGAGCTGAGAAAGAAGAGAGTGTCTGATTCACCTGTTGAATACTTTGCTGGTGAGTGGCCAGTAGAGCTCCTTGCTGGGCGATGGCCTGTCTAAGTTTGTCTAGGTCCACTGGGCTCGACATAGTCGGAGTATGCTGTCATGGGCGGGACAGAACAAGTGACTGAGGTGAACCCAATAGCGGACTCAGAGGTGAAGCGAATTCAATCCATTAAACAGTGTTGAGTTGTACCAGGTTATCCATCAGCGAGAGAGTTCAAATCTGAAAGCACAATCCAAGTTCAAAGACTGTAAGGTCATGCACAGAGATAAATCCAGATACGACAGATTATCCAAGAAGCTAAGGCGAGAGATGAAATCCAACAAACAGGCAGTGTCATACACAGAAAGTAATCGCTGAGAAAAGTCACACGGAAAAAAAACGAGAGGCACAGAAGAAAAATAATCTTGCGATGAATGAAGGATTCAGTGTTCTTTTAAAGCCAAAGGACGATTATCTGATACATCTCAGGTGCGCGATGGTACTCGACTCATAACCCAGAGAGAATGCGTGCATGCCTGAAAAGTTATGACAGTTGGCTAATGACTGGTCAGTTTCGACTACCTGATTATGACATCATAATGTGCTTTACAGCAGCTGACCGAACAATCAGTCTCACTCTTATCAGACATTGTCTATCTGTTACGTGGTGCGGTACGGAGAGCCGCACCACGCAATGTTTTTAATTATAAGAGCCCTTATGCTGGGCGTTAGAGTGGGTCAATGGAATAGGAGTTAGTGAGAGTGCTTGTGATACACACGGGAAGACCTTCCCGTTTGAAGATAGCGTGGGATTATTAATTAAGGAACTTAAAAGGAAAATAAATGAAAAAGTGAAAACACAAAATAAACAGAGCTCCGCCGTCTACGCGAGAACGGACGGGGCTCTGGAAAATAAAACAAAACTTGTCCTCTCGGGGTGTTCACCCTTACCGAGGACTTTTGGGAGAGAGAGAGAGTTTGTGCTTCGTGCACTAACAAAACTGTACTGAGCGCGCACGCTGAACTGCTGCGCGCCGCTCTCTCTATCTCTCTCTCTCTCGCCGGCGTCTTAAATAGACAGAAGCTGGGGCTTTGCCTCTGTCCCTAAACAGCTGTCTGTCTGTCTTTTATTTTCTTTCTTTCTTTCTTTTCTTTTCTTTTCTTTGGCCCTGATACCTTCACCGGTGCTACCTAAATGATCGCACGAAGTGCGCCGGTATCAGGACCCTTAAATAAACACGCCGTCAGGTGCGGCTCGTTCAGGCTGATTGGCTGATGGCCGCGCCTTTGCCCGTTCGGCACTCCGCGTGGTAACAGCTTGCGGATCTGCCCGTTCTGAACAGTTTAAGCACGGCTCTGCCCCTCGCGCGACCCGCGTCGTTACACTATCGTTCTTTTTTTTTACTTCTTTCTCTGATTTTTAAACTCTCTCTCTCTCGCTCTCTCTCTCTCTCTCTCTCCTGAGTTTAGAGTTTAAGGTATGACATCATGATTCCACTGACATCAGCTGGTTGATACGACCGCTAAATAATTTCCACATTTCACACAACGTGAGAACCACAAACCACACTTCCATCTCTACATGTGTGTGTGTGGCGGATACATTTACTGTAAACTCTTTAATGTGTCTAAAATATGAAATAGAATCTTTTTCTTAAATGCGATTATTCCTTTCATCATAAGGACACACAGACATGCAAAGGCATTAATTAGAATAAAATAAAATAAAATAAAATATACAGATTGAATTGTATTCGCTACAAAGTGTGCACTCGGGCTGTGCTCCAAAGTTCAACTATGAATTAATAACACTTGTGAGTCGTGCCAAAACAAACTCATTAAACTGAATCGCATTGAAAATTGTGGGTGTCTTCACACTTGCACGTTTTTCCGAACCCTGAGGCCTTTTGTATCGTGATGCTCTCATGCACGGAAATCAGAAATTGCTTTCATAAACGGGGTGCGGTCCAGATACATGACCTCTGATCCAACCAAATACACATATATAAAAAAACAGAAATCAGTCATCAGATTTTTTCAAAGATAAAAATGCCACCTAAAAAACAACACTGTGGGCATGTTACAGGCGTTCCTCACTGGATGTAACAGTAGGCGGCGCATACGACAGGCAGAATTGAAGGCTGATGAAACATTGCGGCAGCATGACGAGCGGCAACAAGTTGACCAAACACACTCCATTCACAGGTATTGGTAGTACGCAGGAGTCAGGATCCCAACACAAGCAGAGCCTCTAGTATATGTGTTTATGTGCCGGATAAAATGAGGGGGGTTGCATCAGGAGGCTCATCCGGCGTAAAACCTGCGCTAAGCTTGTGTGTGGCTCGGATGGTCCGCTGTGGCGACCCCTTGCCTGGAGCAGCCAAAAGACCAACAATGTATACAGTAGGAAGCTTCCTTCTTGGTGTAGTGTTATCGGAATACGTGGACCACAGATACTTATAAAATCCTGAATTCTAAAATGAACACTTTTTGAATGTACTGGACTTCCAAAACACAATCAATCACACAACGTGAGAACGACAAAGGCTTCTTCAGTTATATGCACAACAATCCACGGTTCATAAGGAATCAATTTGTCTGATGAGAAAACAGGGATTTTGACATTCTTTTCAGAAGGAGCGAAAAATTCTTGGTAAGAACTCAAGAACTTGGCCAAATAAGAAAAATCCATGATAGATCCACTTATTTTTTTTTATTGCAGAAAGTGTAGCATTATTAATAAACATCTCAGTTTATTTGACCATTGTCAATAAAGTGCTTTTGCACGCCCATTCTCTAACTTAAACTCATCCAGGCTCTCAGTTTTTCCAAATGACATTAATTTCCCCATGGACCTAATTTTCTAATACTAATTTCTATTCTCTATGAGTTTCTTGGTTTTACATTTACTGTGTAATTATCCTTAAATTTCTGATTTCTGAATAAAATGGCGCATTCTCTAAATAAGAGGGTTAGTACAATGCTGGTCATCTATGTAATAGGTTCATTATTACATAATAGCGGAACGGATGGTCTGTTGTGGCGACCCCTTGAAGGGATCAGCTGAAAGACCAACAACAACAACAACAACAGTCATTTCATAAGTACTTGATATTTTATATAGTAATACACAACAAATTGTTGAAGAAGAAACAGTTAAAAGGTTAAGGCTAAAAATAATCTGCTGATCTTTAATGTAATCATTGATATTATTATTGTTATTTTAGATTGAAGCCCACGTACATGTCTGTCTGTCTTTCTGTACAACAGAACTCTCTGTCTAACTTATTAATACAAAGACTTCACATTCTGTAAAGTTGAGTATCTGACGCCTTGTTTGCGCCAAGTTGAGCTTCTTTCATCATCAGCCAAATATCCTCCCTGTTTAAAGTAGATTTTTACGTCCGGCACATGATTGTTCACAACATCACTTTTCACTCAACAACTCAAGTTCGGGTATTGTGCGCTCCCTCACCTCGGACTGCTGTGGATTGGTTTGATCTAACGACTCGGGTTTTATCTCATAGTGGCGTTCATGACTGCTTTTTTAATAGCACCACGGTTTTGGAACATATGAGACAAACTGCTTTTAAACCTTCTGTCCATACATCTTCTAAGATTCAGTGTACAGTTACATAAATTTTTTTTGGAGTAAGCCAGACTATGTCGAGCATTTGTTTGTGTTTTGTGAGGATTCGGGCTCTTTAGAGTGGCATGACGGTCGTTTCCGTCTGTTCCGCATACTCTATGTATTTACGGTAAACTATCGGATTGGTTGGCTCTGTTGAAGGACGTGTATGGCCACGCCCACTTTGAGTCCGTCCCAAAAAGCCATGTATGCTGTGAGGTAATCCGGCGCGAAACTGCTCAGAACATCCCTTCTAACTCAACGTTTTGATTTCGTTTATGGCACAGATTTAACTTCAGGCAAATATCGAAGGACTGGCAAAGTTTAATGAAATTCTGTAAAGCCAGTTTTGTGTGATGCTGTGACAAAATCGGCTGGACGGACATATAGATATACAGACAGACGGTCACACAGGCAGACAGTTTTTTCCAAGACTGTCTCCAACGTATGAAATGTAAAGATATCACTGAAAGAGCGAGTTCTTTTCTTTTATTGATAGTGATTAGAGCGCATTATTTAGTAATTTAGAGTGCAGGGTTGGGTTTGGACCACAGATTTGCTTCACCGCCTGTATGAGAGGTCTTTCCAAATTCTCACCATGTGCTGATCAACACCAAACAAGTAGTTTAGCTTATTTTTGGACACGTTTCATTCATTATGAAAAGGGCTGTACCGACGACGTCTACAATGTCCCTTCAAATCGCTGCAAGTCACCTTCAAGTACTTTACTACTACAATGGTTTTTGGGATGGTGACTACACTTTATACTTTTGAAACAAATTCAGACAGTTATGGTTTCTCCTGAAGCGTGGCGCGCCGAACCAAACTCTGACAGATTTCCTCTGATATAGAAATTAGTAATGGTTCAGCATCAAATTGGCGAACGTGGGTAAGGAGTTTAACTTGCATACTTTCGAGTTCCTTAGTTGTCCAGGTCCCTTGTTCTTAGTAACTTCTCCCTCTGTTTTATCCTTCCAGTTTCTTGTTTTCTAGTCTTTTCTTCATCTACAGTAGATTTTGTGGTTCCTTGATAGCCAGTCTCGTAGTTCTCTACATTTATAATTGTCGTAATTATTAATAATATTCTCCTATAAGATGATTTGAGTGAAAAGCTGCTGTTATTTCTCAATGTTAGAGTTCCCATACTTCCCAGGTCCTCAGTTTCCTGGTCCTGGTTTTGTTGCATTCCTTGTTTCCTAGCAATTGTGTCCTGATTTCCTGTTTGTATTCGTTCGGTACTCCTGTTCCTGTGCGATTATCGTCTCTCCGTTTGTTCAGACTCTCGGGTACTTTGTGGTACAAAAAGTCAATCACATGGATTGGTTTTGTCTTCTTTGTAATGGAATCACACAACAATTAGTGAAAAAAATAAAACCTCAGCTGTAAATTATGACTGGAACCAGATGGATTATTATGGTCCTGTTATTTTTTATGTAAAAAAAAAAAAAAAAAAAACGCCAAGTGTATCATTATTGTGAAGTGTTCTTGTGAACGCTGTTTGTCTTTATTACTTTTTAAGCTTCATTTATTCGGTGAATTTCGGTGTGTCGTGTTTAATTTTACGCAAATGTTTTTTAGTGTTTATTCAGCCTATGAACGTTTTTAGTGCGTGTGTGTAAACGTTTTTATTGCGTTTATTTAGTATGTGAGTGTTGTTATTGTGTTTATGTAGTGTGTAAATTCTGTGAGTTTGGTGTTTCCAGATCAGTTATCTCTCATGAGAGACTCATTCAGTGGAACCATCTGTTGCCTGATGACCCGCTGCTGCCAACTCTGTGTGTGTGTGTGTGTGTGTGTGTGTGTGTCTATAAGGTTGGCTCGGCTCGAGTTCAGTGATTGGTTCAGTGGGCCAACACAGTCGGAGTCTGGCAAGACCTTATGTGTGTGTGTGTGTGGGGGGGGCTAAATATATATATATATATATATATATATATATATATATAAAATAGAGAGAAAGAGGGAGAGAGAGAGAAATTGTGGTTGGCTTGTGGTCTGTTAAACAGTGTCTGCCAGGGTGGCATTTCATTCTCCCTCTTTCTTTGTGTGTGTGTGTGTGTGTGTGTGTGTGTGTCTGTGTGTGTAGCACATGGTTTGAGTTCACACTCTTTTTCTGAAGCGCAGACGTTTCATTGATCGTTTCTGTTTGATAAGAAACAAAAAGGCCTTTACACACAGCTGCTGTGCATGTTACACTTACAAGTGTGTGTGTGTGTGTGTGTGTGTGTGTGTGTGTGTGTGTTTACTCACTATAGTATGTTTCTATGGTGAAACATAGTAATTTGTATTTCACGCTGTCTCTCAGTCTGTCCCTGTCTCTCAGTCTGTCCCTGTCTCTCAGTCTGTTTGTCTTTCTCTGTCTTGCAGTCTGTCAATCTCTCTGTCTGTCTCTCAGACTGTGTCTCCGTCTGTCAATTCTGCAAATCTGTCTCACAGTCTCACAATCTGTCTGTCCTTCAGTCTGCCTACCTCTGTCCATCTATCTGTTTTTTTTTTTCTTTTAGAATTTCTATCCTTGTCGTGATATGTCAAACCTTTCATTTCCTGCCCGTCCATCTGTGTTTAGTTCTGTCTATGTCTTAGACCTACTATTTGTCTCTTTATCTCAGTGTGTCTATCAGTTTCACAGTCTACCTGTCTGTCTCTCCATCAGTCAATCTGCCCCACAGTCTATCTCTCAATCTCCCTCCATCACTCTTTGTATCTCCAGAGGAAATGAATCTCTTCACTACACAGCAGTTTTATTTTCAGAGCAAACACTACGTGTGTTTGATGTTGAAAAAAATGTGTGTGTGTGTGTGTGTGTGTGTGTGTGTGTGTGTGTGTGCGTATGAAAAAGTCAGCTTTGAAGTTCTCACTTCCTCTTGCTGGAAAACGTCAGGTTGAATTAATATTAATGTGTGAATACACACACACACACACACACACACACACACACACACACACACACACACACACACACACTGGGGACTAAATGAGTGTTTAGTGTGTTTTAAAGATGCCGTCATGATATAAAATGTTCAGTGGAAGCTACAGATTATATAATATCATATTATATTATATTTTTGTTCGAAATGGAATCTATTAATCAATAGTACAACAATTCCCAGTGTTTTTTCTTCCAGCACACATTTTCATAAATTCTATGTTAGACCACTAAGAGCAACCGCTGAAAACATCACGTCACGCGGTCTTGTCCCCGAGTTTACTGGAAATCATGGCATGGTTGGACATTTCCTCCCCACAGAGAGGACAAAACGGAGCCGGCGCTGAGAGCCCGCTCGTGAAAAGTGAACCGCTATTTACTGCAGTCGTCGCTGTAGCTGATGCCTGCTCATGAGTCATGAGTGTTTTCTTCTTTTTAGGGTATCACGAGTCTCATATTAAACATAGAAATAAAAAAGAAAAAACATAGTCGAGTATTACTATGTCATATTATATTTTAAGCATTAACTTACTTTTGGACCAAAATTGATCCAAGCTGTGTCTAACACCATATTCTGTGTTTTTCTCGATATAGAAAACTTATCCTACTAGCCGACTAGAAAACAGACAAATATTCCGCTAGACATAGCAAATTAAACACCCCTCGTAAAGCACGCGATTACCCTGCACCCTAGACACTTATCTGACTATAGCCACTTAGCAAAGCAGACACTAATCCTGTTAATCAGCTGGCGAGCCAGTCACTTGCACAGCACACATCCTTCCTTAGCCAGCTAGCAAACATCCCAGATCTGGGTTCAACTCGAATCTGCTTTGACTCTTACAGATCCACATTACATCCACCGCTGATCCAGATCGGAGTCTTCTGCTGTCTGGGAAACTATCAAGCTAGACGCTTTTATCCCTAGATATCTAGAAAATTAGGTGATTATCCCTCCTGTAAGTCTTTTAGATTGCACCCCAGACACGTATTTGACTAGCCACTTACCAAACAGATGCTAATCCTGTTGGGCAGCTACCAAACCAGACACTTACCTGACTAATTGCTTATCAAACCAGACATTTACATCACTAGCCACCTAACAAACTAGAAGAAGCTTTTGTTGTCATTATACAGTGCACAACGAAATTAGAGGATTATCATGCTAGCTCCTTGACAAATCAGACACTTAGCAAACCAATTAGCCACCTAGCAAACCAGATACTTATTCCTCTATCTAGACAGAAAACCAGGCTCTTGTTTCACTATCCAGCTAGCAAACAAGCTAGCAAATCAGACACATCCTTCCTTAGCCTGCTACCAAACAACCCAGATAACTCCGATCTAGAGCCAACTGGAATCCGCTTTGACTCTGGCAGATCCGCATTACATCCACCGCCGATCCAGATCGGAGTCGTCTGCTGCCTGGGAAACTATCAAGCCAGGCGCTTTTATCCACAGCGCGCTAGAAAATTAAGTGATTATTCCTTCTGGCAGTCTTTTATTTAGCAGACCAGACACTTATTTGACTAGTCACTTAGCAAAGTAGGTGCTAATCCTTTTAAGCAGCTAGCAAATCAGACACTTAGCTGACTAACCACTTAGCAAAACAGACACTTATGTCACTAGCCGCCTAACAAACTAGAAGACGAAGCCTTTATTGGCATTATACAGTGTACTATAAAACTAGATGTTTATCATGCTAGCTTCTTTCAAAATCACTTATTTGATTAGCCACCTAGCAGACCAGATGTATTTCTCCATTTATCCAGCAAACCAGGCTCTTATTTTACTAGCCAGCAAGCAAACAAGTTAGCAGACCTGATACTTTTGTCCCTAGTTAGATTAGCAGACAGTATTTTGTCAGACACTTATCAGACTTAACATTTAGCACACCAGACACTCACCCAGTTAGGTAGTTAGCAAAGAATACCCTTATCTGCCTGACCACTTAGCAATTCAGACACCTATCAGACCTCGGCTGCTTTAAAAACCAAACTGAAAGCGGCTTCCTTTTCCTCTTGCTACCATCCTTGATAACATTCTTGGGACCCATGGTGCTGTGTCTTCACTAAATCTTGCACAAAATGCAAAAAAAAAAAAAAAAAACCAATATGTAAACTCACTTTGCTTGGCTTTCCACAGATGCAAACAAGTTTTGAACACCTACCGGACGTACGCACGACTTAGCTGGTGTTGATTTGGCACAGTTCGGTCGCTCGTTTGCCGACAAGTCTTCATAGCAAATTTCTTGCAATTTTCAAGGCGAAAATTTGTGACGCGCCCCGCCCAGTTCGTATGCTGAGATACCACTGTACAAGTCTAGAAAATCCAGAAGACTGGTACACCTTCAGAGCTTTTCGATTTTAATGATAATCTATAACTATAAGATTCAAGCACAACACTAGTCAGTAGTCGCATGGTGTCGCACCAATCCCACTGTTTGTCTTGGTTTTGCAGCATGTGGACATGCAGTGTTAATTTCTGAGAATGTGACACTCCAAATGACCGCAGCATACCAAGAGCAGCCAATTTTCTGTTTTTGTATCACAAAACACAAAAGTAGCCTATAAGGCGCAGAAATACTTGACCATGAAATCTTTAACCATCACAATATAGTATATGTTTGTTTCCAGCCATAATTATTAGTTCTAATGTTAAAATGGTTAAAACCACTGTGTGTGTGTGTGTGTGTGTGTGTGTGTGTGTGTGTGCATATGCGTGCTGGCTTTTCTGAGCTCGCTAATGAAGATGAATCGAGTTATTTTCTGAATCATCGGTCTCTGCTGTGTTATACAAAGTAGACACACACACACATACACACACACACACAATCCATTAATGGCTAAACTGATTGCTGTTTGATTGATGACACTTCAAATCAAACCACGGTTTATAAAAATTAAATCTCTGCACAACAGAGTGACAGTCTGTGTAATATATTGTGATATTCATTACTCACATCGGCTGTTTCATTTTGGACAGATTTATAGGAGCTTTGTGTTTGTCTTTGTTACAAAAGTCAAGGCCAAGTAATTGTGTTAAACTGACGAACTATTATACACAAAGCTGATTCAGGATATCATACAACTTAAACAGTTAAATAGCTACACTGTGAAATAAATGGTCAAATAATACATTTGTCGTTCATATTATAGTGGTGGCCAAAAGTATTCAGACAACATATGACATGTATTAAAATTCTCCTTGTGCACAAAAGAGGTGATGTCACTACTGAATTCCAGCCTGTCCAGCTGAAGAATGAAAAACATGTGAAAACCCGGCTCTGTGATAATGCTGTCCAGCTTCTGGAGCCATGGCCTGGGTTATCTCCAGACCAAAACCCAAAAGAAAACTGTTGGACGATGGTGAAGAAGGGCAGTAGCGGTCAAGAAACCGTATTATGAACATGATTTCTGAAGTCTGTGTGCAAGGAGTTTGCATGGTGGGTTTTCTCCGGGTACTTTGGTTTCCTCAGACATGAAGATCCAATAACCAAGAACCAGTTCAAAGACATGGAGATTAGATTAATTGGTGTTCCCTAGTTGCATACCAGAGGTTCCTAGATGTATTTAAATGATCATTATTATACAAATGTTCAAATGTTATTCAAATATTCAATTTCACTTTTGGCCCAATACTTTTGGCCACAATTTCTAATGATTCATCTGAAATCGTTCCTTCTGAAACTGCGAACACGCAGCATGGAATCTCACGCCCATCGACAGACCCCTGAGGCTATCGCAGCCCAAAGACAGAGGATTTGCTGTCCGTGTCCGTAGCTGTGGCCACCATGTTCATTTCCAGTTAGCATTTGTCTCAGGAGCTGAGTGGGATCAGATAGTGATGTGCAAAATCCGTGACACTGAAAGCACTCTTTCACGCTGCGCCAGCCAAAATAGAGAAAGCTTTTATACAGCTTTAAAGCACAACACCAAAAACAAAAAAGGAATTCCTTTGACAGTGGGCAGGTGTGGGATTACAAACGGTCTAGCTCACACTTCGACACAAATTGAGAAATCACAGCGATAAAATTCAATTAAAACAAATGAAAACATATACACAACTTGCTGTAGAGCTGGCTCCGTCTAGTCGAACTATTGTAAATCGTTATATTTAAACTGCTTCCTTTATATTCTTTATGTTCTGCTTGCTTTTTAATTCTGTATTTTTTATTATTTGTTAGGAGTTATTGGTCTATAATGCTGCTCTTCACATCGCTCGCTGCTCACACACAGGTGTGCTAGTGTGATGAAGAGCTGGTTTACTAATGGCTAGTCAGATAGGTGTTTGTTTTGTTAGGTGCCGGATTAAGTGGCAGGTTTGCTAGCTGGCTAGTGGGATGTATCTGATTTGCTGGTTGTCTAAGTGGCAAGGAAGACAAGTCATTGGGTTATTGAGTGTCTAGTCATATAGGTCCATAGTTTGTGAACTGGCTAGTCAGATAAGTCGTGCGTTTGTTAGTCAGATAGGTTGCTTTGCTGATTTGCTGGTTTGCTAAGGGCATAATCAGACAAGTGACAGGTGTATTAAGTGGCTAGTCAGAGAAGCTGCTGGTTTGCTTATTGGCTATTCATATAAGTCCCTGATTTGCTAAATTTCTAGTCAGACAAGTCACAGGTTTTCTCAGGAGCTCTTCAGATACATCCCTGGTTTGCTAAATAGCTACTCAGATAAGTCTCTGTTTGGTTAAGTAGCTAGCCACATAAGTCCTTGGCTTGCTAAAAGGCTTGTCAAATAAATTCCTGGATTGCTAAGTGGCTAATCAAATAAGTCCCTAGTCGGTTAAGTGGCTAGTCAGATAAGTTGCTGGTTTGCTAAATGGCTAGTCAGATACAGATAAATAGCTAGTCAGATACAGATCCCTGATCTTAGTATAACTAGAAGTATCAAATTTGTGTGTGTGTTTATGGAGACCTTCCAGGCCCTTGTATAAATGCCACATTTAACCATCTGTTACACACATACACACTCTTTGGCATTCTGTCTGCAACAGTATGCCACAAACATGCTACATGCACCCTCACTACTCTCTCACTCTCTCTCTCTCTCATACACACACACACACACACACTGTTGTTGTGAATGGGTGTCAGGTCTTGCCCTCTTTTCATCTTGTGTACTGTATAGAAGGGATCGGCTTTAGCACTCTCTCTCTCATTTCTGTCGTTTTTGTCTTTAGATACATAGTTCAGTTTTGAACCACATATTTCCAGTGTGACTACCAGTTCATGCTAACTGGGTGTTGACCAGCCCCCCCCCCCCCCTTTTTTGTGTCGGAAATAATCCAAATAAATACGAAATGCAGTTTTTAAATGATGATTTCATTTACTAAGGGAAGCAAGCTGATCCCTCACCCCCACCTCATGTCAAATCATAAATGAACTGTGATTAAGCACATTTTTTGGAAAGCTGAGGTAAATTTCACTTGCCACAAGCAGGCCTCGTTACTACCAGACCTGCTGAATCAATATAAATCACGTAAACACAACCTGTCTGACAATGTGAAGCACTCACACAGCATTTCATAAAAAAGATAATCACACTAACAGTCGAACATGGTGGTGGTAGTGTGATGGTCTGTGTTTGCAGCTTCAGGACCTGGATGACTGGATGACTTGCCATAATTATGTATACAAACTGAAAAAAACAAAAATCGATGTTTATTGTCCTTTTCCGTTTATTGTATTAGTGGGGACATAAACTAACCAGTTAAAATCCCCCCCAAACCCCCCCAACCCTTATGTGACCTCATATAAGAAAAGAGCATCTCTGCTGTTCTCTGAAGGGGTGTGGTTTATTAAAGCATTAGCTTTTTTTATGCTACATTCACGTTATAAATCAGATTTTTTTAGCCTAATGTGATAAAGATCAGATTTTCTTAGGGCTGTCTGAATGCCAAATTTGTCAAATTGAATCTGAGGCACTTTTGTATGGTTCCTAGATTGAATATATATCTATATCCTTCAGAGCAAAACCACAAGCATATTTCTTTTTGCTAAAATTGCATACATCGTTTGAAATGAATGAGCAGTCACATTATGTTCACGTTAGAGTCAGATAAAAGTCACTTAAGTAATCTTGAACATGAACCATCGTGAATCCGATCTGACTTGAGCTTGTAATGTGAATGCAGGCTCACATAGACACTGAAACTGTGTGTTTGGAGAAGGAGTGAAATAAAGAGAGTTTGAAGTATGTCTTAAAAATGCTGAAGGTTTTAAACCTGCGTTACCAAAATAGTAAAAGATTGGACCTTTATAAAAAGAAACAAAACATAAATAAATACAAATATAAGGAATAAAAATAATATTTCTTTAGCGTTTACTTTAAGTCTGTGCAGCAACACCAGCGCCTTTACTGAACACCTCGGTGTTGAAAGTCAGTGTTGGCGTGTTGCTAAACACAACCCTGTTTGAGGTGGGAAACTTTACCTAATGTCAAACCTAGCAGATGTTATGAACAGGATGCAATAAGACCACCTGGCAGGAGTCATTACAGTATCCGATTTTTTTTCCTAGTAGACCTGAGGAGTCTAAATGAAACATATGATATTTTTAGCACGTCGGCGTATCCCATCAAAGTCCCTTTGGCACTATTGAACGTAGGAAATAGACTTGTTTTTTTTGTATTGTATTGTATGTTTTTAATGTAACTGTGTGTGTTTCACCCAAGGATTGCTTTTTTCAATTTCGTTGTAGTCATGCAATGACAATAAATAAATGAATCTGAATCTGGTCTGATGGAGTTGCTTTGTTTTCTACAGGACTGTGCAAAAGTCTTGAGCGCTGCCTCATATCTACAGTACATATTCAATTACAGTTAATTAAACAATATAGATTAAATGAAAGAAATGGCTGCAAAGTGCCTAAAAATACGATTTGAAAACTGGGAGTTTATGTAACAATCTCAGCAGCGACCTCATTTCCCCTCTCGTCTGTTCCAGCCACTCAGCATTCAGCATCATCAGTACAGTATACTAATCACAGATCCTGATCATCTGTCATCACCCGCACCTGTTTCTCTCTGGTTCATGCCTAAAGTTAGATGATTTCTTATGCTTGAATGATTCGTAGGTCACTGTGAAAAAAACAAAACAAAACAAAAAAATTCGTCTGAAACTGTTCAGGTACAGGGTCTGGACTGAAAATAATGAGAGACAAAAAGTTGCCAAAAATGAGAGCCAAGAAAGTCCTTCAGGACAGGAAGCCTGCAGAACTATTCCTCAAGATTACATTAAAAATACAAGAGCGTCTGGCTTTATGGAAGCAAAATATGAAGAAATGAAGGGGGAGGGGGGGTCATGACTTTTGCATAGCACTGCTGTAATCCAAGTTGCAGGTTTATGTCAATATTATTGTGTCTGTTTTAAGAATTTGTTGACAGAAATGTGTGAGAAAGTCATCCTGTCGAGGAAAGTGTTTTACTATAGGAGACCTTTGTGGAAGGAGTCTCCGGTGTTAGCACTTTGTAACGCGACAGACTCTCTGGTTCATTGATGACACAAGATGATGTAGATGTTCTCCAACATTGAATGTAACTAGAAGTGGACAAAAAATATTCGGTTTAAAAAAAATTATTCATAAAATTAAAAAAAAAAAAATTATTTTAAAATATTCAACCTTAGTCTTGGTGATTGATTTTCCTATAACGGGACACGCCTGCGTTCACAAAGATTATACACTTCTTAATGATATAAGAAGAAATTAATACACAAGTGTTGTATACGAAGGTAAAATGATTATATAAGAATTCTATAAGATCTCCTGTTCCCACACACACGCCTTTTTTTTCCGGTTGAGGACATTTCAGGTGAAAGACCCAATAAAAACACACTCCAGTCAGTCGAGATGGAGTCAGACTCCAAAACAAATGTGTGTGTGTGTGTGTGTGTGTGTGTGTGTGTTGGCTAGGTGTACTATTATTCCCATTATTCACACTTGCACAAGATTCATGACATCATCATTACGCTGCCATGCTGCACAGCGCTATTGTTTAACTGATTAAATACACATGTACTCTCTCTCTCTCTCTCTCTCTCTCTCACACACACACACACACACACACACACACACACACACACACACACACACTCCTTAGTTTTGTGTATATTGTGTTTCTAGAGTAATGTTCCATAAATGACTCATTTCTATTACAACCTGTATATGTGTGTGTGTGTGTGTGTGTGTGTGTGTGTGTGTGTGTGTGTGTGTGTGTGTGTGTGTGTGTGTGTGTGTGAATGAGAGAGAGAGATTAAAGTTTACATCCTGAATTATTGTTAACAAAACGCAGACTTGAGTCTCGATGGAAACAATGCTCACGCCAATCAAACATACAGTCATAATCTCTCTCTTTCACACACACACACACACACACACACACACACACGCACACACACACACACACACACACACACACGCGAATGAAACTAAGCACACCAGTTTAACTGCACAACAATTTCCACAATCCTTTAACGCACCTCCTTCCGTCTCACTCTCTGTTTTTGTTAGCTCAAAACTCTCAGGGTTTTTTTTTTTAGCATTCGTTTGCTAATCATAACAACAACCTGGAACAAAAAACACAATGGAACTGGCTTCCCTGCTCACTCGCTAGTTAACGTTTTTTTTTTTCCTTTCTTTTTTTTTACTATTTCACACCCTGAATGAGTTGTGAACTTTATCTCTCCTGCTGATTCTCCAACAATCAGTCAGATGTTTGTCCATTTCAGCAAATGTTAGTAAAAAAAAAAAAACATCATCCTTGGATTTATGTTATATACCAGAAAATTATTTGCAAGAAAACGAATGCGATCACATCACATCAAATCAAATCGGAAATAAAGCTGCATTTTGGGCGATTTTACTGATACGCATCGTCAGATTCCTGCTTCTTGACACCACGTTTATTCCTCTATCACGTCCGTTTCCAAGCCGAACTCGTTTCCGAGGACTGCCTCGTCAAAATCTTTCGTTTAGAATACTAATAAATGAGGATTCCTCGGTCCTCGCACCTCCACGGTCGAGGGTTCGATTCCCTCCTCGGGTCTGTGCGCGTGTCCTCTCCGTGCTTGGTGGGTTTCCTCCCACAGTCTGTAAACATGCAGATTAGGCTAATTTGCGTTTCTAAAATGCTCGTAGCGTATGTAAATCAGAGTGTCTTTGTGTCCACCTAGAGCACAGAGTCCCCTGGGTAGGCTCCTGGCCCCCCCGCACCACCCTGTACAGGATAAGCAGTATAGAGATTGAGTAAATAAGGATTCCATGACGTACTAAGCCTCATCACCAGGATTTCCCTGTTACGTCTAAAAATAATTTCACCAGCAGTGTGGACTTATAACGAAAAAATGCATTTTTAAAAAAGATTTTTTATCACATCTGAAGTAATCGGTGTGGATGGTGTTCATTGAAGTGCTTTAAAACGATGCTTGGGATTAAATGGGATTAATTAGGATTACTTTCTCCATTCTGTTGAAGGATCATGAAGATGACTCTTGTCGAAGTTTGATTTTTCACCTACTGCATCGTTCATAGCGTCGTCAGAACTAACCTGTGCAAAACCTGCGTCAGTAATACCTGACTTGATATGAAGGCTTACATTTTATTCACATTTTTTCTGGGCTACATGTGTCTACCATAACGCCTTCAGTTTGAAATCCATTTTTAAACACACGGGACTAAAGACGCTGCACTAAAGACGAGTCGGTGCTGAATATGATGATTGATTAAAAACATCGTAAACAGAAAAATATGTCAGGGTAGGAAGGGAAGCGCATGAAGCGATCATGTATAGTGTCCACTGTACAAGCCTCTGGAGGCGGGGTTATGATCAGTCGCTCAGGTCGAGACTCAGCAACCTCATGTGGCAATAAAATGAAGTCAGCTGACCACCTGAATGTACTGAATCACCAGATTATCCCATCTATGGAGGTTTTCTTCCCTGATGGCACGCGCCATATTCTAGTGAATGTGTGGTTTTGGGAGCACGAGGAATCAACCAGGTAGTGTATTTAAACCAGCATGTTTAAGCATTTAAAACACCATAACTGATTTGAAAAACACCGCAATCCATAGTAATAAAAATCACCCAAAAAAACAATACAGTCTGCTTAACACACCGCACCGCAATTGTTTAAAAGCACTACAAAAGATTTGGCTCGACCACTTCGCATTACAGATTTTGGCATGCTGAAAGAGAACCACTCAACCACACACTAGTGACACACTACACGCACACACTTTCTGGTCGGTTGAGAGTACGGATGGGGAAGGTTAAAAGAAATAGCGCTGGAAAAACCCAACCTGGTGTGGAAAAATGAGACGTGAGCAATAACAGACCGTACAGTGATTTGTGCACTGACGAGCGATCAGAGTTCCAAGTAAAAGACTAAAAGGCTAAAGAGAGGAAACCAACTTGTGCACGCAAAGACGTCCTGAAAATCTAAGTAATGAATGAAAAATACACTCAACATGCAGTTAAACCGACAGCTCAGTATAGAGTTTAAAAGGTCTGATGCCTGTGTGACAGCAGTATTTATGGTGCCTTACATCACATCCAAGGTTTGTAAAAGATCTGCATGTGAGCACAAGAAGTTCATTCTTCCTGGGGATTCTCACTGCCCCTGGCGGTTAGGAGGGGTGAACTAGAAGTCGTTTAAAATTCCAGAGTGATCAGGTGAAGGTGCTGGAATTTTAACAACATACAGTGAGCTTTCTCTTTTATCACCGTTGATTATATTACACACTAATGTGTTGAATACTTGTTAGCGTTTCTATAGCGACATGCCATTCACAGGAACGTGTACTGATACGTTTTATGTGAAGAGTACTGTATACTTTTTTTTTTACATGGTGAAGGTAAATTTTTTGTGCTAAATGTATAATTGTTTACATGGAGAAGTTTATGGAAGGAGTCTCCAGTGTCCATTATTTAAAAAAACTAAAGAAAAAACAGCATATTACAGTGAAATTTCAAAGTAAAAACTCTTCTGTCCTCAAGATTCAAGTCTGTAAACATTTAATGTGACTATACTTAAAAATAAATAAATAAAACATTTAAAAAATGCATTAAAATTAAAATCCTAAATTGCTGTAAAAAAACAATACATTTCTGATGTACAGAACAAACCTGAAAGCAACTAAAAATGCTTAGCTTACATTTTTTATTGTTTCATTATTATTATTATTATTGATGTTGTTGTAGTTGTTGTTTTAGCAGTTGCAGCTACAGTTAAAGTAAATGAAAGCAATATAAAACACTACAAGAACAGAATAAGGATTTATTCTAAACACTGATTTTTTAATTTAATTTCAATCATTTGTTTAAAAATCAGTTTCTAGTCTATACTTTGTAAAATTGTTTAAAAAACTTTTTTTTACTGTACAAATATACATTTTAGTGTAAATACTGTTGATAAAAATTTTCTGTACGATTACAGTTTTAAAAATTCTTTTCAGTTATAATGCTAATACAAAAAACATCTACAACAATATAAAATGTTGCAGAATCCGATTTATGTTAAATGTTAATTTGTTAAATTTTTTGACGAGTGTGACATTAAATAGATTTACATGATTTAGCATTTAAATTTATTTATAATAAACATAGTTATATTACTGTATATAGATATACAGTATATAATATATCTATATTCAGTAAATGTTTTAGAATTTTATTCAAAGGTGATGTCTTGTAGGTTTTCATTAGATTTTCATTATTTATAGTCTTTTTTTTTATAGTTTTTAAATTCTTTTTTAAATCAGGTTTTGAATTTTAGTGTTAAAAACAAGCATGATGTTCATGTCTAGTGTTCTCGAATTTTGTTAAATTGTTTCTTTGTAATTAATGATTTGCACTTTTAATTTCTGTAGTTTCAGTAGTTTTTAAAGCAAGATATTTCAGATGGCAGTCAACGTCGACTCCTGGTAGGTGTCAGTATTGGCATCATTATCAAAAAAGGAAACGGAATATTGTGGGGTTTTTTTTTAAACGTCAAAAGTATCTTTTTTAAAATTATTTTATTTAACCTTTTCCAGTTTTTCCCCCATAAAATGTAAAAGTGCCAAAAACTAATCAGTGAGAGGAAGTTTGTGCACACTTAATTTTTGGTATACAGTAAGTTTTGAACAACTATTAACCACACCCTCACACACACACACACACACACACACACACACACACACACACACACACACACACACACACACACACACACACACACAAAGATAACGTTTATCTCCAGCAGCTCTTAATGACAGTAAACAAGCGGTGCTCATTAACACACCTTCATCCTCCCTCTCTCTCTTTCTCTCTCTCTGAAGAACCTGTTTCCCTTCTGCTGGGTCCACAGGTGTGTATGAGATCTATCAGAGGATCTCATCTCTTACACACTCACACACAAACGCACGTGTGTCCACTCCACCCACATTCCCTGTCCTGATAAGAGCGACACATTCACTGCCTATAGCAAGTAACAGAGAGTTTACCTCCTGTGTGTACAGACAAGTTATGTCACAACTTTACTCAATGAACTTTAACCTTTTGCCCTTCAGGTGCATTCCAACTTTTTTTTGTTGTTGGTCTTTTTCTGTATACACTCGTTCTTTACATCTGATTTATTTTCTTTTTGTTTTTGGCCTTTGTTTCTTTCTTCCTTTCTTTCTCACTTTATATACTTGCACATCTTTATTAGTGCTCTTTTATATTCATTTTTTCCCCTCTGTCTTTCTGAATTTTTCGATCCCTGTCTTTTTGACTTTTGGTCTCTCTCTCACTCTGTCTGTCTCTTCTTCTTTTTTCACACATGAAATATGTCGATGTGTCTCGTTATACTCATTTTTCTTGCATGTCTCTCTTATTGCACTCTTTTCCCTGTCCGTCCCTCTAATGCATTTGTTTTTCCTGTTGTCTCTCTCACTGCACTCCTGATCTTATCTGTCTCACTCACTGCACTCTTTTTCCTGTCTGTCTCTCTCTCTCCCCCTTTACGTTGTGTCTCTTTTCCATATCACTGTCTATCTACAGATGTCCTTTGCTCTGTCCTCTTCTTTCTCCATCTCTCTCTCTCTCTGTCTGTGTGCAGTGTGCAGAGGGGGCGGGGCGATGGGCGGGGCCAAGTCTCTCTCCGTGCACGTGCAGCAGGTTTTTGGTTTAGAAGCGAGAGAAGTCCCAGCGCGCGACTGCTCGCGAACTCTACCGCAACTTTCTTTCCTTTTCCCGGATCTGAGGGACGTTATTGGATACGAAACGGAAATTATTCACACTTCAGACTGCAACCGGACTAAACACACACACACACACGCTGCATTTGTGCGCAGTTAATATTTTTCCTGCATCATCATCATCATCGACTCACACACACACGCACTGTCAGGTGCTAGTGAGAGGACACACACACACACACGCACACACATTCAAGCGCGAGGATGACAGATGCACGAGGGCGGCAGGACGCTTCTTCTCCGTGAGCTCGCGCGCCTCGCTGGGAGAAGCGGAACCCTCGCTTACCGTGTTGCTCGCGCGCGCGCGCGCGCGCCTGCATCTGATTTCTTTTTTTTCTTTTTTTTGCGTTATTACGAGAAGTGAGCGCGAGCGTGCCGTCTCGGTGCGCGCGCTCCTCTTTTGCAGGATTATCCAACTTTTTTTCTCTTTCTCTCTCCAAACCGCGGCAGCGCATTCGGACCCACACACACAAACCCACACACACTCACACACACACTCACACACACACACCGACTGACCGACTCTCTGTGTGTCTGCAGCGGGACCGTGAGCTCATCCGCCCGCTGTGAGGAACTTCACCTCCTCCGGGACAACAAGAAGAGAGAGGGAATTAATAAATACAGGGACAGAGAGACACAGAGACAGAGATGTGTGCGCGGAGCGCGGCGGCGGTTTGCTTGGCGGCGGCGCTCGCGCTGCTCGGGGTCGGCGGGTCGCACGCGCAGCTCTGCCCGGCTCAGTGCTCGTGCGTCGGAACCACAGTGGACTGTCACGCGCAAGGACTGCGGAGCGTCCCGAGAGACATCCCGCGCGCCGCCGAGCGCCTGTAAGCGCCTTTACCCTTATCACTCTTATATCACCCTTATATCACTCTTATATCACTCTTATATCACCCTTATATCACCCTTATATCACTCTTATATCACCATTATATCACCATTATATCACTCTTATCACTCTTATATCACCCTTATATCACATTCATATCACCCTTATATCACCCTTATATCACACTCATATCACACTTATATCACCATTATATCACCATTATATCACTCTTATCACTCTTATATCACCCTTATATCACATTCATATCACCCTTATATCACACTCATATCACCCTTATATCACCATTATATCACCATTATATCACTCTTATTACATTACTGTCACTACATCCCGCGCAGCGCCTGGAATACCGTTATTATTACTATTAGTAGTAATCACCAGAGTTATTATTATTATTATTATTATTATTATTCACCATAGTTATTATTACTATTATTGTTGTAAATGATTTTACATTATTGTTGTTATTATTGTTGTGGCCACGATGACTTAATTGTATCTCTATATAAGCTCGTTATAATAATTAATGCACTTTTTTAAATGGCAGGTGTACATTTATATTATAAATATTTCGAGAAAACATATACATATGTCCATATAACTATTATTTTTTTTATAGTTAATAATAATACTAATACTACTATTACTACTAATAATAATAGTAATTGATGCACATTTTTATTGAAGACATATTTTTTATATAACTATTTATGGAAAGTGTATTTATATTTAAGTGCATAATAATAATAATAATAGTAATAGTAATAATAATAATACTTTTTATTATTGTAAATGTTACGTTGTGTACTCATTAGAGCGATACATAAGTTGTACTACAAGTTAGTAATAATGATAATAATTCATGCATATTTTTATTGCAGTCATACATTTATATTATAAATATTTTTATAGAATATTTCTAGAAAATATATACAGAGAGGCATATTATTGTTATTGTTGTTGTTCTTGTTATTATTAATAAGTGCTCATTTTTGTTGCAGACAAATTTTTTGTATACATATTTCTAGAAAGTTAATACGTATGTGATTATTATTATTATAAATATAATTGTTATTATTGTAAATTTTAGGTTCTGCCCACATGACATAATAATATCTATATATCAGTCTCCTGCTAGTTTTATTATTATTATTATTGTTGTTGTTGTTGTTGTTAATATTATTAATAATAATAATAATAATAATAATAAGTGCACAATTTTATTGCAAAAATTAATTTGTGCAATAACTATTTCTAGAAGCTGGCCTGCGTGTTTCACGTCGAATGCTGCTCACCATCTCCTGTGCTCGTGTGTTCGTTCTCTGTTCTGTATGTCTTCCCATGATGCACTGCAACAGGTTAGCACCAGAGCAGTGTGCCATGACACCGGATGAGGATCAGGGCCCAAAGTCTAATCTAGCTGTAATTCTGTAAGTGTGAGACCTGAATTACATTCTGTATGTGTGTGTGTGTGTGTGTGTGTGTAGTGACCTCAACAACAACAACCTGACCAAAATCACGAAGGCCGACTTTGCGGGGCTGAGAAATCTCCGAGTGCTGTGAGTACAAGCCGACACACACACACACACACTCACTCACACACACACACACTCACACACACACACACACAGTACACTTCATATAGAGATACTCAGTGCCATTGTTCAACAATTCTTGCTCTGTTATTGTGCTCTGTTTATTATTCTCTGTTAAGGGGCGGCGTTTTATTCAGAGGACACTTTAATGTGGATAAGCACCCTTAGAGGACATTAGAGGACAGAGTAACAGACCAAGGGAGTGTTATAGCGATATTTAGAGACTCACACACATTATATAAACATAGAGTAAGATCATAAGAGCGCAAATGTGCTGCCTTCTCCAAGTGCACTTAAAAGTGAGCAGATCGTAGTGTGTTAACAGTATTAGTGTGTGTGGAGCTGATTCCCAAAATGCACCTGCGTTTCACTCGCCACTGGCCTGTGTGTGTGTGTGTGTGTGTGTGTGTGTGTGTGTGTTAAATGTGTGCATTTGTTTAATTTTATGTATAACAATATATAATTATATATACATATTATATAATATATATAATAATATATATTCTTATAATTATTATTATTACTGTCTTATATTTTCCTTTTCTTCTTTTCCTTTTATTGATTGTTTTTAGTTAGAATCGCACACACACACAAATAAACAACCAAAAAAAGGGCACAATAAATGGAGTAAGATGTATTGGCACCCCGTCCAGGGTGTTCCCCGCCTTCAGACATATTTCTTTGGACTACGGTTCGGAAGGTCCCAGGTTCAAATCCCACGACCACCACATTGTCCATGTTGGTCCCCTGAGCGAGGCCCTTAACCCTCAACTGCTCAGACGCATAATGGGATAAAAACGTAAGTCGCTCTGAATAAGGGCGTCGGCCGAATGCTGCGATGTAAATGTCCATTTCTGAGCGAATGTCCGTGTTCGTCATGCGTCTCTGAGCATTGACGTTTAGAGAGAAAGAGATAGAGACGGAGAATCGGACTAAGAGAGATCCTGAGGTATAAACAGCATATAAAAAGAGAGCGAGAGAAAGTAGGGCGAGTGAGAGAGCGGTAGGCAGAAAAACAGACGGATAAATCACTGGAAAGGTGAGAACATATAAAGAAAACGGGAGAAAGGACAGAAAAGAAGAAACATCATTAGACTGAAAAAGAGGGACAGATGAAGACAGAGACAGAAAGAGATGCTTAAAAAAACAGTGAGACAAAAAAAACGACAGAAAGAAAAGCATGAGAGGAAAAAGGAAAACAGTATAAAATGAGAAAGACAGAGATGAAGAAAAAGAGAGAGAAAGAGAGACGGACAGGAAATGAAAAAGGAAAGAAGGCGGGAGAGAGAAAATTGAGAGACAAGATGAGACACACTGTAAACCCTAATGCTCAAGGTACTTAAACACATCGAGTCCTATTAACTTAAATAATTACAATTAGTTCAAATTAATCGACCTTAATGAGTATTTAGAACTTTTTGGTATTTATGAGTCTGTAGAAACGTCACTTTTCAAGTTCGCTGAACAAATTTGATATTTTAAGTAACAGTAACTGTCACCTTAAAGTTCCACCAACTTAAAATCTTAAAATCAGCCTAGTGATTTTGTGTCTGACGTCATCAGGGCAATAGAGCACTCTGGTGGCTCAGTGGGAGGGGTTTCGCCTGCCATGTGAAAGGTCCGGGTTCGATTCCCAAACAAATGGCTGGAAGTGTCTGTCCCAAGCCCAGACAAAATAGGAGGGGTGCGTCAGGAAGGGCGTCTGGTGTAAAACCTGTGCAGCTTGTGTGTGGACCGGATCGTCTGCTGTGGCGACTCATCGCCGAAAGACCAACAACAATTTATTTGATTTGCAACAACTAAAAAAAATGATCATTGCTATTAAATAGTGTTTGTTAGGCGACTCAATAATGCAAGTAAAGAAGGATTAATATGAGCGAGTACAACAAACTCAAAAACTGATAGTTCTGTTTACTTACAATTGGAAACATGATTTTACTGATTACCTCAGATTTTTTGAGTTTTGCCAACTTATTCGGGTTTACAGTGTGTGAAAGTGAGAGATAACATGAAAAAGAGACACAGGAAGAAGAAATGAGACGAGAGAGAGATTTAATAAGGCCATGATTGTGTAAATCACACACACACACACACACACCCTTATATGTAAAAGCGTCTATTATTGGAATGTGACCTGTGTGTGTGTGTGTGTGTGTGGGTGTGTGTGTGTGTGTGTGTGTGTGTGTGTGTGTGTTAGACCGGGGCGTACAGTGTGTGATCATGTAAGAACAAGTTTACCCACCTAGTGCTGGATTAGAGTTTCACAAAGCACCCATTTAATCCCGTCTCACTCTCTTCCATTCTGCCTTTCTTCCTGTATGTCTCCCTCTCTGTCTCTGTCTCACACACACTTCGTCTCTCTCTCTCTCTCTGTCTCATGAATGAACATGGTGACTCGTTCATTCATTTGACCAATAAAGAAACTTAACAGCGAGTTTCAAAGTGACTCATTATATTGGTGTAGTGTGTGTGTGTGTGTGTGTGTGTGTGTGTGTGTGTGTGTGCAGTGATGGTAAACCAGGTCGTCTTGGCTCGGCGCCAGGGTGCTGAAATAACTGCACTGTAACTGTGAGCCACCCGACCACACACACACACACACACACACACACACACACACACACACACACACACACACACACACACGCAGGTTCATGTGCAGTGTTCTCATGTTACTTGAGTCAGAGGTTAAGCAGCGAGCGGTTAGGGATTCAGGGCGCGAGGTTTAGGGTTTAAGGCTTCATGATTAAGGATTTAAGCTTATGAGGTTAGGGTTTAGGGGTGAAAGGTCAAGAGTTAGGTATTTACGGTTGAGGCTTTAGGGTTAGGGGTGTAAATTCGGTTGTGTGGTAAAGCCTGTAGGCTTGTAGGGTGTAAGGGTTTAGGGCGAGAGGGTTAGTGTGTGACGTTAAGACGTTATGGGGTACAGGATCAGTGTTAGGGGTGCAGGAGATACACGTTTAAGAGTAAGTGGTGAGGGTTTAGGAGATAAGGGGGTTAAAATGACTATAGGGTCAAGGGTTTAGGGTTAAAGAGGTGGTGCCTAGGGTTAAACCTACTGCAGGGGAACTGAATTCAAATTTAAGATGGTCCAGTCAAAAAAATATATATATTGTCAGTTTTTAGTAACTACGTTAAAAATGTGGGCTTTGAACAGTTTCAAATGACACAGTTTGATCTTATATTTTTTCTTGGATTTGTCTGCAATAGAAACAACCATCTTTTTCATTTTTATTTTTGGATTGTTCCCAGATTTTCTCCCTAATTTAGTCGTGTCCAATTCCTCCCCGTCACTAGGGGGCTCCACATTAAGGCTACTACTACCACTCTGCCGGGAGGGCCGAAGACTATCACGTGTTTCCTCCGAACCACCTGACGCCAGCTGACCACATCTTTTCGAACTGCTCGCTCACGCACCGTTGGGGGCGGAGTAACACACTCGGAGGACAGCGCTATCCGCTCCTTCCGCTTGCGTGAGCTCACAGAGAGCCGTGATTAATGTGGGAGCGCTAAGTACCTCTCATCCCTCCCCTCTGAGAGAGCTCGGCCAATCAGCTCCCTCTAGACCTCCGGCTGCGAGAGGTTACAGCATCACCCGGGAATCGAACTAGCGATCTCGCGAACGACCCGGGTTTTGTCTCATAGTGGCGCTTCACATCACTGCTTCTTACCGCCACAATTTCAGGAAACATACGAACGAGACGAACTGGTCTTAAACTTTAAACCCGCAGGAAAAATATACTTTAAAGGTTCGGTTTTTATTGGTCCACTTTCCATTTTCTCGGCGTAAGCCACGGTGTGTCTCGGTCGCGGTTCTGTTTTTTCCACACACTCTGTATATTCACAGTAAACTATCTTTATAGCCACGCCCACCTCAAGGGATAAATGACAGGTTTATTAACTATCCTCATTTAATAGAAAAGCATCCGGATAGAGTGGTCACACTTCAGTTTGTGCCTAAGTTTAAACCTGCTGTACAAGGTTTAAGGGATGGATTAAGCGGAATAGGGCTAGTGTTAAGGGTTTAGTCCTGGACTTAATGGAGTTTAAAGGTTTAAGGGTGAAGGCTAACGTTCCATTACGTGGTTTGTTTAGGGTTAAAATGACAGGGTATAGGGTTAAGGTGTCAGGAATGGGATTAAGGTTTAGCTCAGTGGTTAAGGTGTTGGACCCAGGTTTAAACCCCAAGGTTGTTCCCTTGAGCAAGGCCCCTTAACCCTTAACTGCTCAGTTGTATAATGAGATAAAACAAGTCGCACTGGATAAGCAGGGAGAAGACAAATGCAATAAGTGTACATTCAAATGGAATAGGGATTAAATTTCGGGTTTAATGGTGTTTATTATTGGGGTACTACTGGCTTTTAGGGCTGATTGTTAAGGGTTTAGGGATAAGATTTTATGTTAAGGGTTTTTTTTCAGTGCAAACAATTTAAAGGAGAGAGATTAAGGGAATATGTCGGGAGTAGTGTTAGGGATTAAGGGGCTAAGGTTTCAGAGTTTAAGCCTAGGGGATTAGGGTAAGGATTATAGGATTCATGTAAAGTAGAGTGTTGATTACTATTAGGGGACTAGGATTTAGTACATAGTCTCCAGGGGCAGGATTAAGGGGTGGGGTTAAAGGGGTAGGGTGTGTGTTCTATGGATTAGGGATTAAGGATTAGGGTAAGGTTTCTTTAACGTTATGGTTAATAACTAATTAATAAACAAGTGTAATCCCACTGTAATGTGAAGTCACACTGTGTGTGTGTGTGTGTGTGTGTGTGTGTGTTTCTCAGACACCTGATGGAGAACAAGATCAGTGTAATCGAGCGAGGAGCATTTCAGGACCTGAAGGAGCTGGAGCGACTGTGGGTCTCTCACACACACACACACACACACACACACACACACACACACACACACACACACACACACACACACACACACACACGAGTTCCATTTCCAAATATGAATGCCCTGTCTGTCACCCATAGACCTGTGTGTGATCTATTCAGAATTTTTTTTCTCTCCCTCTGTGTGTGTGTGTAAGTGTGTGTGTGTGTGTGTGTGTGTGTGTGTGTGTGTTTGCTCTCACACATTGGCGGTGTGTTGTGGGTTTGTGTGTAATGTGGGTTAGTGTGTGTTGTGGTCAGGAGAATTTGATGGAAAGACATTGTTGTCTGACAGCCAAGTCAGCCCTAGGGAACACACACACACACACACACACACACACACACACACACACACACGGCAGCTCGTTTAGAGAGTGACAGTGGAAACTGGAATTACGCTCTTAAAGCTTTCACTCCCCTCTGTTTCCCCGCTGAGTAACTCCCCCCCCCGCGCATTCCTTCATGCACACACACACACACACACACACACACACACACACACACACACACACAGACACAGACACTGACAGAGAGATGGCTTATCTTTAAGTGTGAAGCAGTGTGGTGTGTGACGCTAGATTATATTCACTATATTAAATACAGACAGACAGGCAGACAGGTCTCTCGCTTCGTTCAGACGATTACATCATCACTTCACAGGAAGTTAGGCTTCCCTAAAAGCGTTCTTGGAACAATTACAGCAATGAAATATATTTGGTAGCAGCGTGGCGTTATTACTCGCCGCTCATCCTGTGATTATTCCCGAGTAGCGCGTACGTCTGTGTCGCCGCTTCTCTTGGCAGAGCGCCTACTGCTAAAGTACGCCACCTGCTCGGACCAAGATACAAATTAAAAGCACGAGCACACGCTGCATGTCAGACGTTTTTATTAAAAAAAAAAATGTTTCATTCCGGTTTAATTGCAGAACAAACACAGAGATGCAGAGCGGTAATTAAATAACCAGCGCTGTGCCAGGTGGGATTTATTAACACGAGTGCGACAGCAAATGAGGCTTTTATTACAGACAGGGTGGTTTAACAGACACTTAGGGGAAAGCGCTATCCGCCCTCTTCTGCATACACAATCTGACAGATAGCTACGATTGGCTAGTGTCGCCCTGATCGACAAGGGATACACGAGTAGCATCGCCCACCCACAATCTGACAGATAACTCTGATTAGCTAGTGATCCAAATAGCCCCTCCCACCCACAATTTGACAGATAGCTCTGATTGGCTAGTGACCCAAATAGCCCCTCCCACCCACAATCTGACAGATAGCTCTGATTAGCTAGTGACCCAAGTAGCCCCTCCCACCCACAATCTGACAGATAGCTGTGATTAGCTAGTGACCCAAATAGCCCCTCCCACCCACAATCTGACAGATAGCTCTGATTAGCTAGTGACCCAAGTAGCCCCTCCCACCCATAATCTGACAGATAACTCTGATTAGCTAGAGACCCAAGTAGCCCCTCCCACCCATAATCTGACAGATAACTCTGATTAGCTAGTGACCCAAGTAGCCCCTCCCACCCATAATCTGACAGATAACTCTGATTAGCTAGTGACCCAAGTAGCCCCTCCCACCCATAATCTGACAGATAACTCTGATTAGCTAGTGACCCAAGTAGCCCCTCCCACCCACATTCTGACAGATAGCTCTGATTAGCTAGTGACCCAAGTAGCCCCTCCCACCCATAATCTGACAGATAACGCTGATTAGCTAGTGACCCAAGTAGCCCCTCCCACCCATAATCTGACAGATAACTCTGATTAGCTAGTGACCCAAGTAGCCCCTCCCACCCATAATCTGACAGATAACTCTGATTAGCTAGTGACCCAAGTAGCCCCTCCCACCCATAATCTGACAGATAACTCTGATTAGCTAGTGACCCAAATAGCCCCTCCCACCCACATTCTGACAGATAGCTCTGATTAGCTAGTGACCCAAGTAGCCCCTCCCACCCATAATCTGACAGATAACTCTGATTAGCTAGAGACCCAAGTAGCCCCTCCCACCCATAATCTGACAGATAACTCTGATTAGCTAGTGACCCAAGTAGCCCCTCCCACCCATAATCTGACAGATAACTCTGATTAGCTAGTGACCCAAGTAGCCCCTCCCACCCATAATCTGACAGATAACTCTGATTAGCTAGTGACCCAAATAGCCCCTCCCACCCACATTCTGACAGATAGCTCTGATTAGCTAGTGACCCAAGTAGCCCCTCCCACCCATAATCTGACAGATAACGCTGATTAGCTAGTGACCCAAATAGCCCCTCCCACCCATAATTTGACAGATAGCTCTGATTGGCTAGTGTTGCTCTGATCGACAGGGGACACCCAAGTAGCCCCTCCCACCCACAATCTGACAGATAGCTCTGATTGCCTAGTTTTTCCTGTCTTTTGACTCATCAAAGAATGAGGATCCGAACTCGACAGTGCGTCAGCATGATTCGCTAAAAACTACATGAAGAAAAAAATTTCACTAGTGCTTGGACAAGATTTTCTCAGGACGCCGGAGCCATGATCACACTGCCTGTCTGATTCATGTCTGACACGCTGGCCTCCCAGGAACTCCTTTAATGAAAAAAGGAAAAAACATCTGTTAATTACTAATCACGTGCTGAACTGTCTTATCAACCATTCTAATATACAAGACAAACCAGGGACGATTGATATTTGATATTTGATATACAGAAGACTGCAGGCTCGGTACGCTGATGAGACTCTACGCCGCGGTAAAACATTTGAACGGTGCACAGTTTTAAAGAAAGCCGTACGTCCCTGAATGTACAGTCCTGACCTCGCTCTGAGCCATTTCAAAATGTGTAAAGGAGTTCCTGGGAGGCCGGCGTCTTTTTATTAAAATCGTCATTACTTTTTATTCAACATTCTTTACAGATCTAAATGCATTCCCACACACTCACACACTCACACACTCGCGCTCAGGCTCAACCTTAGGGGGGGATTTCAGTGCAGACAGTTCACTTACCAGGATGTTTTCAGGCTAGGTGAAATGAAACCCAAGAGCCCGAGGCAGCGCGGAGAACATGCAGAACTTCACACAGACAGTAACCCGAGCTCAGGATCGAAGCCTGGAGCGTTAATCAAGTTAGTCAAGGAAAAATATCTGAACAATGTGGCAAAAAAGAAGAAGGAAAGAAAGAAAGAAAGAAAGAAACGGAAAATCTGATCACATCAGGTGAAGAAGTGTTGTGAAATCTGTTAACTTTTTATTCTTTTCCAACATAAATGTTCCACCAGCTTTTCATGTTTTATTGAGACGATTATGCGATTGGCTTTCGGAAAATGATACGCAACATTAGAACTGCAAAACTTATTACTATAAAAATAGAACTTGAAACTTCGGATTGGAATTTTATTTGTTTGAAAAAGAAAAAAATAATCATTTGCAAGGGTCAGTATCAAAGAGCTGTATTTTCAAATATTCCTTTGATCATGAATGAATAAGTGATTTTAAAACAGTTCCACAAAAATAACACCGGTAGCTGGTTCATTATTATTATTATTATTATTATTATTAATAATAATATTTTTAAACTAGATCTGATGGATTAACCGCTTTTTCCGTCATAGTAAGCAGAAATAACTTTCTTTGAGCTGATTTTCCGGAAATCCTCAGATCCTTTTACTGAAGGGAGACTTGAAGTAAAGCAGGAGAGCAGAGCGATGCCATGACGTAAATTTCGTTGAGAAAGAAAAAAAAAATAGCTCCATTCAACTTTCAAAGAATTTCATGCTGGTCCAAGCTGGTTTGTGCTGGTCTGCTTGAGTAGAAAAGCCTCGGTGTTAAAGTTCGTCTTGCTCATTCGTCGTGCTTGTAACTGAAATGCATTATTCTGATCTAAATGCTCCCCCCACCTCGGGTTATATAATACATTTAGATTCCTGTAGGGCAGAAAGAGACCAGGTGCCACTGATGGAGAGTCTAGCTATATGTGTGTGTGTGTGTGTGTGTGTGTGTGTGTGTGTGAGGCAGAGAGAGAGAGAGAGAGAGAATCGCACTCTGTTCATGATATATAAGTATATATAACAGGTTTTAAATTCATTTTAAATTAAAAGCGCTATCCGCCTTTTTCTGCATGCACAATCTGACGGACATTTACAATTGGCTAGTGTCGCTCTGATTGACAGGGGAGACCCAGGAGGCCCCTCCCATCCAGACAGCACGGCGAGCTCGTTTCTTTTGAATCATGGGATCATCGGGATCCGAACTCGACAGCGCGTCAGCATTATTCACTAATACGTACTGTGTTTGTGTCGCTGCGCTCACCTACGTATTCATTTCCTCGCAAACGTGCAACGTTCAAAAGTGTTTCAGAAGAACAGGACGAAGAAAATAAAGATGGTGAAAGAGGAAGAGGAAGTGGATCATAAGGGCGGAAATGTGCTTGCCGTTCAACCATGCCAACTATTTCTTCATATAGTAGGCGTGTTACCAGAGAACTCCAGTAGGGGGCGTAGTACTGTCATCAATCAGAAAATAAACCACCATGGCGACACTCGCGGCGCTCAGTTTCCATGTCGGAATTTAAGATGGTTCCTAATGCACAACTGAATCAATGTTTCTTCGCATCTATACAAAACCGTTAGGTATTATTTTAAAAGTCGCCATGGAAACTAAGCTTCTCGCATATCTCCACTTCCTGTAGGACTATCAGCGACGTTAAAATTCAAATTTAGGATATGTTTGCATTTGAGGCGGCGGAAAAACGTTGCAGTAGCTCCAAAATCCTACACACATTGCCCCGTGTCACATGTTCATTTTAGCTAGCAATCCGATTAGCCTTAACGCTGTAACAGAAAATATGAACAAATTAATGAAATCTTTATTAAATTATAAAGCAGGAAGTTATTTATTATAGCTCATAATTTACTTGCTGACTTTCTCAACTACAAGTTATTTTCTTTTACTCTGTGGAAAGTTAGCTAAACAAAAATAGCTATAGTAAATTGCCTAAATAATAATAATAATAAAAGCAACAATGAGCTACTAAACAGATATAGCACTACACAGTATGCTAACCGCTAGTCAGGAAGTATGTTTTTAGCAAAATAAAAGCCATCAGCATTTGCGCTAGTCTTTTTTTTTTTTTTTTTTTGGTAAATAATGATATCGGGCCATTTTTTATTTTCTGCATTAGCTTTTTTCTAAACGATAAGATAAAATTGCTTATAGACTAAACAAGTCTAATTGAACTTTTTCTCTTCATCACCGCTAATATTCAAGCCTACACCAATAAAACCCCGTTAAAGTAAATGCACAATTAGCAACCGTGGCGCTACCTGTGACTTGACCTTATCAGGAGTAACGCAGTATCTCTGACTGCCTGATTAGCGTTAGCGTTATCTCTCTGAGGATAAGTGTGGCGTTAGCGGTGATAGTGGGAGTTAGCGTGATGATTTATGGTTGTGTTTGTAACGTTGTGGCGTGTGTAGCGTAGCTAAAGTCAGCATGTGTGTGTGTGTGTGTGTGTGTGTGTGTGTGTGTGTGTGTGTGTGTGTGTGTGTGTGTGTGTGTGCGATCGCTCCTACTGTGCAGTAAGAAAAGCCACTGCATAACTCAGAGGATTAAACACACACACACACACACACACTCCATACTATACAATATAACGGCTCTTCAGAGGAGTGTGTGTGTGTGTGTGTGTGTGTGTGTGGTGGGGGACGTTTAGGGTTTAGGTACAGGGTGTGACAGCCCCCTATGGGGAGGAAAAGTGGAGTCTCTGTTCCATACATACACACACACACACATATATACATACATACGTACGCACACACGCAAGCGTGCACACACACACACACATACATACATGGTCACGGCTAGCTGGCCATGAGCAATGCGCTCAGGTATTACAGCACTAGTGACTTTCTGTCTCTCCCTTGGTCTTACTCTTTCTGTCCGTTTGTCTGTCTGTCCGTCTGTCTGTCTGTCTGTCCGTCTGTCTGTCTGTCTGTCTCTTCCACTCTTCCATATTTTTATCTCTCTGTTTCTCTGTCTCTCCTTCGCTCTATTTCTCTGCACTCTGTCTTTTTCAGTCTGTCTCTGCCTGTGTGTTTTCCACTCTTCCATACCTCTTTGACAGTATTTCTATTTGTCTCCCTGTCTCTCTCTTGTCTTGCTTATTTCTGTCTCTTATGTTATTTATCTTTTGCTGTTTCTCTCTCTCTCTCTCTCTCTCTCTCTCTCTCTTTCTCTATGTTTCTTTTGCTCTTTCTGTCTGTCTTTTCCAGAACTTTCTATCCTTAGAAATGGAACACTTCCTTCACACACACACACACACACACACACACACACACACACACACACACACACACACACACACACACACACATATGCACAGTGTGGCGAAGGGTCATTGCGGCTTTATTATTTTGATTGACAGCTCTGTTCATGTGTGCGCCTCAGACTTTCAGACTTATAGAGTTACAGGATAACCCAGGTGTGTGTGTGTGTGTGTGTGTGTGTGTGTGTGTGTGTGTGTGTGTGCTTGCGTGAACACGTGACTGAATCCTGAGGGCCTTTCTGGCGTTTTTCGCCTCGTTACTATTTTATCGCTCATCAATTATTCACACAGCATGACGTCAACCAGCAGCTAAACCATGATGTCATCCTTGTTAAGTGTGTGTGTGTGTGTGGTAGTGGCTCTCATGCATTTAGTTCCAAACACACGATCTCGCTCTCACATCTCACGTGTGTACATGGACACACACACACACACACACACACACACACACATATGGTGACATCACATCACATTAGTATGCGCATACATTTGTTTTTTTTTGTTTTTTTTTGCGCATACATTAGTATATTATTTATGTGCTATATGTACGGGTCACAAATATTGTGATGCTTATTAGCATGTAAATGGAAGGAGAGAGATTGAACAGAGGAAAGACAGAGAGAAAGACGGAAAAATAGAAAGCTGTGGAGACAGAGAGACAGACAGAAAGAGACAGACAGAAAGCGAGAGAGAGACCTAAATATGGAGTGGGATAGAGGACGGTTGAAACAGCAGAAAACTAAAGATAGACTGAGACAAAGACGAAGAGAGAAAGACAGTGGGAGACCTAGAAAGAGAAACATGGAATGAGACAGAATACAAACACACACACAGACTGAGAGAGAGAGAGAGAGATTAGATTGAGAAACACAAGGAAAGAAAGACAGAGAGCTAGAAATCTAAACTGAGACAGACCGGAACGAGAGAGATGAAGAAATGTAAGAAAGAAAATAGACAGGCAGACAGACAGACAGAAAAATATTTCGAAAGACAAACATAGAGCAAAAAAAAAAAACAGAAAGAAAAAATGCAGAAAGAAAAAACTGAGATATATAGAGATAGACAGAGAGATAAGATAAGACAGAGAAATGTAAGATAGATAGACAGATGGATGGATGAGTACAAAAAGATATTAGAGATCTAGAAGAACAAAAACAGAAAGATAAAAGTGAAGCAGAGAGGCAGAAAAAGCAAAAGAGAGACATGCGGGGAAAAAAAAAGAGATACTAAGTTAGGCATTGAGGTATATAGAGAGACATAAAGAGAGACATTGGATTAAGAAACACAAGGAAAGAAATACAGAAGATGAAGACTGAGATGAAGAAGTGTAAGAAAGAAGAAAGAGACAGTGAGGGAGAGATACGGACAAAAATAGTGAGAATCCGAAAGACAGACAGACAGACAGACAGAGTGCATGTGAGCAGGTATATAAACAGCGACAGACAGACAGAGAAATATGTCGAAAGACAAACATAGAGCACGGGCCAGAAAGAGTGAAATAGAGAGGCAGAAAAAGAAAAAAAAAGAAGTATTGAGTTGGACATTGAGATATATAGAGAGACAGACAGACAGGGAAAGAGAGAGAGAGAGAGAGAGAGAGAGAGAGCGAAAGAAATTAGATTGAGAAACACAAATCTGTACTGAGACAGATCCAAGCAAGAAGCAGACAAGAGAGATGTAAGAAAGAAGACAGATAGATAGAGAGACAGACAGACAAAAAGAGTGAGATTCTGAAAAAGATATATATACAGACAAGCAGACAGGGAGAGATAGAGTATGCAGTGTGACTGAGGAAAATAAGGAAAGAAATCAGGGAGCTAGAAAGCTAGACTGAGACAGGCCTAAGCAAAAGACAGACAGGGACAAGATAGATGGAGAAATGTAAGATAGATAGACAGATAAAGACAAAAAAGTGAGACTCGAAAGACAGCCCGAGAGTGCATGTGACAGATATTTATATATAGATAAACACAGACAGAGGGACAGAACAATATGTCGAAAGACAAACAGAAAGCACAGCCAAAGAAATATTGAGTTAGACATTGAGAGAGACAGACAGACAGACAGGAAGAGAGAGAGAGAGAGAGACAGACAGACAGGGAGAGAGAGAGACAGACAGACAGGAAGAGAGAGAGAGAGAGACAGACAGACAGGAAGAGAGAGAGAGAGAGAGAGAGAGACAGACAGACAGGGAGAGAGAGAGACAGACAGACAGGAAGAGAGAGAGAGAGAGACAGACAGACAGGGAGAGAGAGAGACAGACAGACAGGAAGAGAGAGAGAGAGAGAGACAGACAGACAGGGAGAGAGAGAGAGAGACAGACAGGGAGAGCGAGAGAGAGAGACAGACAGGGAGAGAGACAGAGAGACAGACAGGGAATGAGAGAGAGAGAGAGACAGACAGACAGGGAGAGAGAGAGACAAAGAGACAGAGAGACTTCTGTGAGGAGCTCTGTTTGTTTTTCCCACATCTGTTTTTCCGGGCTGCTCTTTGTCTGTGTGTGTTTGCTAGATGCCCCTCACACTGGGACTGTCAGCCAGACATACACACACACACA
>CM059225.1:22770090-22785090 GCA_030347435.1 Clarias fuscus | reverse complement strand
CTACATCCAACGACATGTTATACATCATCTGTTTACACAGTGTCCCACTACAAAACATCGACTATACAACATTATAATTCTGTAATTCTTATAATTCTGTAAACACCTTTTTTGGTAACCTCCATCCGTACTTCTACGCAATAACTTGCTACACTTTACACTTACAAATCACTGAGCTGGAGAAGATGGGTTTGGTGTAAGTGTGTCTGCGTGTGTGTGTGTGTGTGTGTGTGTGTGTGTGTGTGTGTGTGTGTGTGTGTGTGTGTGTGTGTGTGAACTCTGCTCAGAAAGACAATCTCACTTTCATTTAATCCGGACAACAAATGCTCAACAAGCTGAACTGTTTACCTCAGTCTGCGCATATATGTGTGTGTGTGTGTGTGTGTGTGTGTGTGTGTGTATGCGTGTGTGTGCTTACTGAGCCCGGCGTTTCCTAGGTCACGGGGCTGGAGAGGGTCCGGCTTTTGTCTGCAGAGTGGACGCTTAACCTCAGTCGTGTCGGCTCACAAGACACACTCGCGCAAACACACATACACACACACACACACACACACACACACACGCACACACTTCGTCTAAGCCTTGTCTGTTCACACGAGTTGGTGGGAAAAGGTCTGGAATTAAAGAGAGAGAAGAGAAGTGCTGCCCAATGCATTATGAGGGGTGTGTGTGTGTATGTGTGTGTGTTTTCTAATTTCCTTCATAATCAGATTTTAATGAAGACAGTGTTTATAGCCTGTTGCCATAGTTACTATTTGACCTGTAGTAGAAAGGCTGGTAGTTGTCAGATGTCTGTGTATGTGTGTGTGTGTGTGTGTGCGCGTGTGTGCATGCGCATGTAAATCCTCTTTGAAGATCAGAAGGTCATTGTGAGGAATTTAGAAGTGGAGCTCAGAGAGGGTTTTGGAGCTGCAGACATTCTCAAAACAGAAAAGGAGACAAGAGCAGGAAGTGACATCATTACATGAGACTGAAGCTAAGTGTGTGTTCTCACTGAAGCTGTGTGTATGTGTGTGCTAGAAAGTAAGAACGAGGGTCTCACTAAGGATTTCTGGTCTTTGTAAATACTTGTACCAGCACTGGCGCTTGTTCTGGTACCAGCACGTCTGATGCTCGTAGACACGTGCATCAGACGTGCTGGTACGTCTGATGCTCGTAGACACGTGAACGTGAACAAAGAGGCGTTTTACATTAGGCACAATTTGTACACATCGTTCAGATTGTTTTTCATCTCCGTACTTGGGTACATCTGCATATTTACAGTCTCCGATACAGCAGGTGGCAGTGTGTACCTACTTTTGGGGTCAAGTATTCTCGGAAACGAATTTGTGGCCCTAATGTGAAAACACCGCAAAGGGATACGCTTGGGGCCTGTATCCTTAAACAGGACCTTAGTTCCCTATTTTGCAATCAGGTACAAAGATCCTTTCATTGAACTCCTGATCATCCAATAAGGAAATGTTTCTCTATTACAATTTCCAAAGTACAATGTCTAGCAGGAAAAAAAAAAGTTGTGATAGTTCAGTTTTATTCCAACAGCACAGGCAGCAGCTCAGACACACGATCAGGAGTTCTCTGTAGACAGTACACGATGGCACATGAGCATATTATTTATTTATTAAACATGGCACCTGTGAAAGGGTGCGTTGGATTTATTGTTCTGGAAAAGTTCAATTTTTACGTATTAAAATATTGAAACATTTTTTCAAGGATGCATGAAGCCGAGAAGAAGAGAACAGTGTGAATCGATAAAGGGTGTGGTAGAGAATTTAAAACTACTTTCTCCCCTGCCTAAGGGTGTCAAGAAAGAGTCAGTTCAGATGAAAGTGAGACAGAGGAGATTGAAAAACATCAATTCTTCTTTTAAGGATAAGCCTTTACTTCAACAAATTAGTCACATTTGCACCAATGATTTGATTGTTTTCTTCACTCCCACAAATAACGTTGGCAAACTATACTTAGTATTTTACATATGAAGGCAATTTTAGTAGTTAGCACCGTCACCTCACACCTCCAGGGTAGGGGGGGGGGGGTGTTTCCTCCACGTAGTCTGGTGTAGTGATTGATGTTTCCAAATTGACCATAGTGTGTGAGTGTGTGTACTTGTGCATTGCAAGGCGTGGCACGACATCCAGGGTGTACCCCGCCTTGTGCCCTAAGGTCCCTGGGATAGGCTTCAGGCTCTAGTGACCCTACACAGGAGAAGTGGTATAGGTAATGGATGGATGGATGTTTCAAGGTGACAGATACATAGCACTTTTGTTTCTTCATAGGAAGGAATTACTTCATGATAAACTTGTGTATGCCCAAGACTAGTCAACGTCAAGACAACAGGAAACGTCTAGAGACCAGACTCGACTCCTACATCCGAACTTAACACTCTTCCCTGTAGAGTGTTTCTACCCTGTGTATAAAATTTGGAATGATGTTTTAGGCAGCAACAGCACTGTCTGTGAGGGTACAGCTTTTTTCTTGTGGAAGAATTTAAGTTGGTCTGGTCATTATGTTGGCCTAAGAAACAAGCTTTTAACGTACTATATTAAAATAAAATGGGTAAATTGCACCTTTGGATCTTTCCTATGGGTGTTGATTCAGATATTAATAAGTTTTAACAAATGTTTTACACTACAACCCTCTTATGAAGACTGGCAGATCATGTTGAGCCTTTATTTGTAGCCCAAAATACTTAGAACTAAGCATTGCATATTGGATCTGGCCCATTATTGGCTTTGTAAGTTTTTTTGATTGGACAGAAAAGTACACTGACATGGGATTCTGCATACTGGATCATTTGCAAGAATATACTGTAATGGTATGCACAGAATGACCAGCCAGAGTCTGGGTTCGAACTCTGGTCGGGCTCGATTCCCGTCTCTGTGTGCATGGAGTTTGCATGTTCTCCCCGTGCTCGGTGTGTATCCTCTGGGTACTCCGGTTTCCTCCCACAGTCCAAAGACATGCAGATTGGGCTAATTGGTGTTCCCAAATTGCCCGTAGTGTGTGAATGAGTGTGTGAGTGTGTGTATGTGGGATGGATTGGCACCCTGTCCAGGGTGTACAACGCCATGTGCCCTAAGTCTCCTGGGATAGGCTCCAGGCCCCCCGCGACCCTGAGTACAGTATAAAGCGTTGTAGATGATGAGTGAATTAGTGAGAAGTCTCAGTAAGATGACAGATGTAACAAATACCCGTGGGAAACAATGTTAGAAATAATTCAACATTGCACTGGAGTTTCATGCATGAAGATGACCACAGGTCTTGAAGATGACCACACCCAGGAGTTCTAGCAATGTGGTCTTCAGCTGTAGATGACGAGCTGCGAACAAGCCGAGATATAATTAACAGCCTGTTGGTGGGAAGGAAAGGATCAGTTAAAGGTCATCAGGGTAACTCTTGGAGAAACCTTGCAGGGAATATTGCATCAACAAGAGAATAAATGCAGGAAGTAGGGAGAAGTGACCAGAGCCTCAAGCCTGGTGGAGTCTGTAAGAAGCAATCGTGTCACCTGATACAAGCACCACTTCAGGTAAGACACAAATCACTGCCATGCTGAGCCAGTCATTCAAAGGATGGTGAGGATGGACATGAGGATACTGTGGTGGGTAACTGGGTCAGAGGCTGCCAAGGGGTCAGGAATGAGCAAGATTGATGACAGCCACAAAGGCAGGTTTTCTGGAGTGTGCTTGTTTTGATGTTGTTTAGTTGAGATGTTGAAGCAAGTTCTCACTGAGAAAGAAAGAATGAAAGAAAGAAAGACAATGGGTTGTAGACATTTAAGTGTTTTTGAAAGAAAACCGGTTGGAAGTCAGATGGGATTAACATGGGTGCATTTCTGAATGGGTCCCAACATGATGATACTAAAGAAAGTCTGTGCGTTCTTGAACATTTTGAAGGTTGTGACCTTAACGATTTGGAAGCGTACCAAAGATACTAGACGGTGCATGTTCTGTGTGCGGAGTATGCAGATGATTGGGATTAAAGGAAGTTTGTGGGAATCTAGAGCGTTATGAATGCGAGGGGGGTTTAGTGGACAAGTGGTGGGATTTCTGGGTGTTACAAGGAAGTAGAGGCAACCTTTGTGGCACACAACTAGCTTCTTTATAAACATTCAAAACATCAACATTAAAAACCACCTAGGTTTTGGGTTCTGTTTGTTCCATTGGGGTGACTCTGGCCTGGCACTAAAATGTTGGCAGCAAATCCTTTGGGTACTGTCGTTTGCAGGGTGGACCCTCCATGGATGGGACTTGTTTGTCCTGTGCATCCCATGGGTGTCCAATCGAACTCTGATCTGGGCAGTTTGGAGGCTGGGCTGGTAGTCTTGCTGTCTTTGCTTGCTGGGCTGTGTGTGAAGAGGCCTGTGGTGCATTGGGTGTTCTGGTGCCTTTCTATCGTGGACAGCATAGATTTTATTTGGTGATTTATTGTGCATTGTTTTTTTGTGGGATTGAACTGGATTTGGCAGCCTCTCGTCACTGCAGGCATGGGTGAACCTTTGGTGCCCAGGAATCTTTCACTAGTTTACTGTTTTATAATTGCTGACCAAAGTTAATATGTTAATGTTATGGCTGATCCAAGGTTGACTAGGTTGAGAGCGTATGCCGTCCCTCTAAGTCACAGACTATAGCTGTGGTGTCTTTGAGATTTCAAACTTCTGTCACATGGGAGTGCAAAAAAATGTTAGCAACAAATTTTAGTAGAATACAAAAGTGCAAATGTGCCTCTTCTGAAAGCTACTTTGGCAGCAGTTGACTCCTCAATTATCTATTTAGTAGGACAAAAATACAGGGTAAGGGGGCTTTCAAAATTTTAGAATTTGATCTCAAATAGAACACCAACAAGGTGCATGCCATTGTTTCTCCAGGACCAGGGATGGAAACTATGGTTCCTCGACAGTTTGTTATGAGTTATGAGGTTATTCGATAGTGCACCTTAACATCACATAGCTGATGTGCAGTCAGGTCTTAGGTGATTTAAGGCAGGGCACAGAGAACAGAGAGAGACAACAAGAACGTTAAGATTTTTAATTCATGACAGATCAGCACAGTGTAGGAATGTGGGAAATCCGCCAAAGGATGTTCACAGAACATTTGACTAGTTTCTTGGGAATTAAAAACACATGAATCAGTTTATTATTATAATACTTATTTTATTGGTTTAAAGAAAGGTTTAGAACCTTGCTATTGTCAAGGGAGGTAGAGGCACTGAAGCAGACTTAATGGGATGTTAGGGTCTCCAGGGAAAACCTAGTGGAGTCTCATTGACTGGGAAGAGACTCAGGAGGATATCCAGCTTGTCTATGAAAGTCCCCAGGAGACCAAAATGGGATAAGGAATAATAAAGTTTAATGAGAAGGGGTATAGCCACCGTGCTGCCACCATCTCATCTGAGACTCGCCCGAACACCAAATCAGGTGCTAAAAAAACATGATTCTAATATTGTAGAGCTGACTGAAATCTTTTTTTTTTTGCAAAAGCACAGTTTCATCGTTACACGACCTGAATGGAGGCTGCGATTGTTCTGGAAGTTCAGGAGGTCAGGAGGTACAAAAGGGTAGGAAACATCAGTCCTGTACTATTGAGCAACTGCTGTCACAAGTCCTCTAAGAACAGATGTCTGCATCAGCCGAGGCCAGGGCCGTCTTCATAGTCAAGTGGAACCATCCCAAGTCACCACATGCATCGGTAGGAGACCACACGAAATCTCCAACCAGGATGAGTCAGACGGGTCTAGAGGGTAGAGTGGGTTTGGATCATTGGGAGCTCAGGAGGAGCGGCATGTGTAGCTCGACAGAGGGATAAAAGTTAGGTATTGTCACAATCACGACTCCGGCAGGAATAACTATGACAGCATAACTTAAAGGGAGAGCCAGAAGCAAAGACAGACACGAGGGCTCCCTGGGATGTAAAGCAACCAATCACCTCACTGTCAACAAACCTGAGTGATCAATAAAAGAGGTGAGGACATAATCTAAACATACCAGTTCAACATCATACTCTACGTCCATGAGTCCCCCAAATCTGTGTTACTGCAGATAGGAAGTTTGTTGCAATAGATGGGAAATGTGAGCCACTTCAGACACAAAATATGTGTGTGTCTGTATGAATGGAAAGTGTGTGTTACAGCAGATATGAAGTCAGAGTTTTGTGTTCCTTGTTCGAATTATACAAAATATTCGGGTCAAGCATTGTACGGAAATTAAATTACAAACTCTCTTCCTGTAGGCTGTTCCACATACCATCAGCTGGAGCAAAGTCCAACCAACACACACACACACACACACACACATTCGCGCACACATGCGCGCACACACACACACACACACACACACACACACACACGCGCGCGCTAATAGTGATCAGATCAAAATCGAGAATGATAGAAAAGAAAATTGAAAGCGACAGACAGAGAGATGAAAGAGCAAAAGGAATGAGATCTGAAAACACACACACATACTCACACACACATACACAGACAGAGTGTCTCCAGCCCCGGCAAGGCTCCAGCTACACCAGTGAGGGAAAACACACCTGTGTGTGTGTGTGTGTGTGTGTGATCGGTAATGAGTCCTGTTTCCGTGGACAGCTGTATCCTAGCAACCCGAGCGGGCTTCTTCATGCTCTTTAGCTTCACCTTACCAACGCCACAGAAAGCTGAGTGCATCATCGCCACGGTTACGAGAGGAAGCATGCACCGTGCAGACACACGTTCAAAGTGTAAATTAGTGAATTAGTGTGTGACCTCGCCGTGGGCGGAGCTATACATCGTAGGAGCAGGTGCTGTCTTTAGCCTTGATCTCTATCTTTATCTCACTATTTCTCTCTGTCTCTATGTAATCTGCGATAAATGGAGGGTTGATGAACCAGATGTGCAGTTACGGGAAGATTATAAACTCTCAGACCACACACACACACACACACACTCTCTCTCTCTCTCTCTCTCTCTCTCTCTATACTTCTCGGACCAACCTGTCTTTCAGACACATTAATAATGAAGCCTCCTTAAGGCTGGTAATAAACTGTCTGCGAGTGTGTGAGGTGTGTGTGTTCATTGAGTAGATGACACGAGGCAGGTGAGTGTGTATATGTGCACCGCCACACCCACACACACACACTTCCCCTATCACTGTATCATCAGTAATAAACAGGATATGAGTGATACAAAGAGACCACCCTGTTTGTGTGTGTGTGTGTGTGTGTGTGTGTGTAGACTAGCTTAGGGGATGATGTAAACAGATTCTTTAATTACAGGTTTATACAAGGGTGTAAGAGATCTCCTTGCCTTTAGGATGTGAGAGATAATAAACGTAGGAATGCTTTAATAGAGTATTAGCTGTGCTTTTAAGGTATTCGGCTGTGATGTGTATAGGCACGCACATGACAACACACTCTTACACAGGGTGGGCGGGGTGGCACTTTATTTCAGGGCACCATGCATGCACATACACACTTATTCCCACCATAGCCTGTACACCTACTGACTTGTTTTTGGGAGTAGAGAACCTAGAGGAATCCCTCAAAGAGACACATGAGTAGGATGAGGCAAGTTGCAGGATTAAAACTGCCATGCTTGACTCTTACTCACAAAGACATATGCGCTAGATAAACCTATACTACTGACCGTACACATGATGACGTGTGGATGACGTGTGGTAGACCTTAAAAGTGTCCCTGGCTACACAAGCTCCCAAAATTAAATAACTGATTTCTATAAACCACAATTTTATTCCCACATGATCGCTGTCAGAGCTCACCAGACTAGTTTGTATTGTAGCCTGTTGTCTCTCATGCTAGTTTGTGTTTCATCTTGTTTTCTCTCACACTAGTTTGTGTTTCAGCTTGTTTTCTCTCACGCTAGTTTAGTTAGTTTGTGTTAGTTTGTGTTTTAGCTAGTTTTATGTTATGATAGTTTGTGTTTTAGCTTGTTTTCTCTCACGCTAGTTTAGTTAGTTTGTGTTAGTTTGTGTTTTAGCTAGTTTCATGTTATGCTAGTTTGTGTTTTAACTTGTTTTCTCTCACGCGTGTTTGTTTTAGCCTGTTGTCTCTCACGCTAGTTTGTTTTAGCCTGTTGTCTCTCACGCTAGTTTGTTTTAGCCTGTTGTCTCTCACGCTAGTTTGTGTTTTAGCTTGTTTTCTCTAACTTGTGTTTTAACTTGGTTTTCTTTCATGCTAGTTTGTGTTTCATCTTCTTTTCTCTCACGCTAGTTTGTGTTTCAGCTTGTTTTCTCTCACGCTAGTTTGTGTTTCATCTTGTGCGTTCTCTCACGCTAGTTTGTGTTTCATCTTGTTTTCTCTCACGCTAGTTTGTGTTTCATCTTGTTTTCTCTCACGCTAGTTTGTGTTTCATCTTGTTTTCTCTCACGCTAGTTTGTGTATCATCTTGTTTTCTCTCACGCTAGTTTGTGTTTCATCTTGTTTTCTCTCACGGTAGTTTGTGTTTCATCTTGTTTTCTCTCACGCTAGTTTGTGTATCATCTTGTGCGTTCTCTCACGCTAGTTTGTGTTTCATCTTGTTTTCTCTCACGCTAGTTTGTGTTTCATCTTGTTTTCTCTCACGCTAGTTTGTGTTTCATCTTGTTTTCTCTCACGGTAGTTTGTGTTTCATCTTGTTTTCTCTCACGCTAGTTTGTGTATCATCTTGTTTTCTCTCACGCTAGTTTGTGTTTCATCTTGTTTTCTCTCACGGTAGTTTGTGTTTCATCTTGTTTTCTCTCACGCTAGTTTGTGTATCATCTTGTTTTCTCTCACGCTAGTTTGTGTTTCATCTTGTTTTCTCTCATGCTAGTTTGTGTTTCATCTTGTTTTCTCTCACGCTAGTTTGTGTTTCATCTTGTTTTCTCTCATGCTAGTTTGTTTCATCTTGTTGTCTCTCACGCTAGTTTGTTTTAGCCTGTTGTCTCTCACGCTAGTTTGTGTTTCATCTTGTTTTCTCTCATGCTAGTTTGTGTTTCATCTTGTTTTCTCTCACACTAGTTTGTGTTTTAGCTTGTTTTCTCTCATTCTAGTTTAGTTAGTTTGTGTTAGTTTGTGTTTTAGCTAGTTTTATGTTATGCTAGTTTGTGTTTTAACTTTTTTTCTCTCATGCTTGTTTGTTTTAGCCTGTTGGCTCTCACACTAGATTGTGTTTCATCTTGTTTTCTCTCACGCTAGTTTGTATTTCATCTTGTTTTCTCTCACACTAGTTTGTTTTAGCCTGTTGTCTCTCACGCTAGTTTGTTTTAGCCTGTTGTCTCTCATGCTAGTTTGTGTTTTAGCTTGTTTTCTGTTATGCTAGCTTGTTTTAGCTTGTTTTCTTTAACGCTAATTTGTGTTTTAGCCTGTTTTCTTTTACACTAGTTTGCGTTTTAGCCTGTTGTCTCTCACGCTAGTTTGTTTTAGCCTGTTGTCTCTCATGCTAGTTTGTGTTTTAGCTTGTTTTCTCTAACTTGTGTTTAAACTTGTTCTTTTCATGCTATTTTGTGTTTTAGCTTGTTTTCTCTCATGCTATTTTGTGTTTTAGCCTGTTTTTTCTCATGCTAGTTTGTGTTTTAGCCTGTTTTCTTATATGCTAGTTTGTTTTTTCTCTAATATCAGTTTGTGTTTTGGCCTGTTTTTTCAACCATTAGTTTATGTTTTGTAAAGTTAGCACGCGCTACTTGTATTTTGTCCCTTCGTGTGATGAAAGTGTGTGAGTCATGTGTTGGTTACTCACACATTTCTGTCAGTGTCTCTCAAGTACACAGATGACAGATTTGCAGTAATGGGCTCTGGGAGTGTGTGTCTGTGTGTACTGAAAGGAGATGTTAAGAGGAGTCTTTTGTGTGTTTCTGTGTGTAAATATGTCTTATCTTTTGATCATTTGCTGATCTTTTGCTGTTGAAATGGTGTGTGTATGTGTGTGTGAACAGAGGGAAGGTGGGCGTGGTTATGTAAATGCGAGCGCTTGATGGACAGCGGGACGTTTATTTTAGTGTCTGGTGGACTGAAACGGAAAATGAGCAACGCACCAGCTATGAAGAGCTCCGAGGGTGTGTGTGCGTGTGTGTGTGTGTGTGTGTGTGTGTGTGTGTGTGTGTGTGTGTGGCTTTCTGGAAATGTCCGGCTGGGAATTTCAACACACACATACACCAAATCATACACAGAATGCAGACCCACACAAAGAATAATTGAATAAAAGAAAGACCCTCAGGCTTCGATTAGCTTAGCGAGGTTATGGATGCTTGTAGTGTGTGTGTGTGTGTGTGTGTGTGTGTGTGCGTGAATGAGAGCAAAAGAGTTTGAGAGAGAGATTCTGAATGGTGGAGTTGCCTCAGGCTGTGCTTATTAAAAAGGCTTTCAGTCCCTCTCTCTCTCTCTCTCTCTCTCTCTCTCTCTCTCACACACACACACACACACACACACACACACACACACACAAGCTCATGCTGTAACATGTTCTTCCTAAAAGGCTAACTGTTGACTGGAGGCTACTTTTAGAAGAGTGAGAGTGAGAAAGATACACAGAAAGTGACAGATACAGAGAGAGAGAGAGAGAGAGAGAGAGAGAGAGAGCAACGAAACAGAGGTACGAGAGAGTAAGAGACGGGTCAGTGATAGAGAGACAGAAAAAGGGATGGAAAGTGAGAAAGATGGACAGAGAGATAAGTGAGAGACAGTTGGATAGAGTGAGTCCTGGACAAAAAGACGGACAGAAAGTGAAAAGACTAGGGAGCAAGGCAGATCTCGTTTGACAGGAAGATAAACTGATGGACGGATGAGTGAAGAATGATGGATGAGCAGAGGAGTATAGAGATAAACAGAGGTAGTTAAGTATAGGACTGACAGATGGATAGAGAGCGAGAGGGGCATAAAGTGGGGCAGACGAAAGGGAATTGGGAGACAGGGAGAGAGTCAAAGAGTGTGACAGAGAGCGAGATACAAGCTAACAAAGAGGACAGAGTATGAGAGAGGGACAGAGGATATATGGAGAGATAAAAGGGCTGGACAGTGAGATAAAGGGACAGACGGATGGAGGGAGACCGCTGGATGACGGAATAGAAAGTAGGTCAGCGTGGCAGATATATGAAGAGAGACAGATAGATGGATACTGGGAAAGATAATCAGATGGACACAGGGATTGACAGAAAAATGGACAATGCTGTAGAGAGTTAGATGGACACAGGGAGACAGATAGCTGGTCAGTGGGATGGACAGAGAGGTATAGACAGAAAGACAGCTATATGGACAGTGGGATAGAGAGTGAGACACAGCTGGACTGAGTGATAGAGATTGAGTCAGAAGGACAGAGGGATAGGGAGAGACAAAGGGATAGTGAGTCAGATGGACAGAAATACATACAGTCAGGTGAACACAGGGATAGAGACAGAGAGAGCTGGACAGTTGGATAGAGAATCAGATGGACAGATGTTTAGAGAGATAGATAAATGGACAGTTAGATAGAGAGAGACAGATAGCTGGACAAAGACATCGAGAGAGATAGAGAGACAGATAGCAGGACAGAGGGATAGAGAGACAGATAGCAGGACAGAGGGATAGAGAGACAGATAGCAGGACAGAGGGATATAGAGACAGATAGCTGGATCGAGGGATATAGAGACAGATAGGTGGACAGAGGGATAGAGAAAGAGACACAGTTGGATTGAGACATAGAGAAAGACTTAAGGTCGAGTAGAGTGAGGCATAGCTGGACAGATGGATGAGTAGCTTTTGCCTTTAGACATTAGAGTTGCTCCATGACCTCTCAGAATCACACACACATACACACACACACACACAAACACACACACACGCACACACACACACACACACACACACACACGCACATACACACTGGCCTCCTTTTTGGCTTTGCATGTTTAAGCAAGTATTCATTTTTACGGAATGTGATCACTGCGTGTGTGTTTTCGTGTGTGTGTGTGTGTGTGTGTGTGTGTGTGTGTGTGTGTGTTATGAATGTATTAATGTGCTCAGACAGTGGTTGACAGATACACAAAGACTCCAGCCGCTCTTTTGTGTTTGGGGGCCTCACCATACACACTGACCACTGTGTGTCGCCTGCGGCTCGTCTGCATGCGTGCGTTCGTGTGTGTGTGTGTGTGTGTGTGTGTGTGTGTCAATTGTGCACAAGGACTTCATTCAGTTATGACGTTGATACATCGAGACATACAGTGAGATTTGACTGAATTCCGTGTGTGTGTGTGTGTGTGGGTGTGTGTGTAAAGCAATAAACATTTTTTCACCCTGTTGTTCTACTGCTTCTGCACAGTTACTCATCTGCGTGTAAGAAATCTCCGTCCTGGCTTGGAGTCACTCACGGTGCTGCTGAAACAAACTTCTGGTGTGTGTCAGCAGTCGGAGGCTCTTAGCTCTTCACACCCCTGTCAATCAAACGAGGGGGCAATAAGCAACGCAGAGTTTAATGTGTGTTCAACAAAACACACAGGAGATACGGATGTTTAAACCTTTTTGTTTACATGTCGTGACCTAATCTAATTTCTTCATTAAATTAAGGAAAAGGAAGCAAATGTTCTACTGTTATCTCAGCAGCGACCTCATTTCCCCTCTCGTCTGTTCCAGCATCACCACTATGCTAATCACCTCCTGATCATCTGACATTACCTGCACCTGTTTCTCACCGGATCAGGCCTCAAGTTTTTTGGTGTTTGAATGATTCCTAGGTCACTGTGTGGCTTAACAAACAAAAAACGTTCCTCTGAACCTCGCCTCGAGTCGCGTATAGACCATACGTGACTCGAGGCGAGGTTCATAGGAACGTTTTTTGTTTGGGATGTGCGCGGTCACTGGGGGACAAGTCCAAGATAGCCAAGATAGTCTTGGACTATAAGGGACTTGTGACGGCAGTCGCTCAATAGCTCAGGACTGAAATTTCAAAAGTGAGGATGGGTTCCCTGTGGAGTCCGGTTCCTCTCAAGGTTTCTTCCTACTGCCATCTCAGGGAGTTTTTCCTTGCTACTGTCGCCCAAGACAGATTTATACTAAAAATTGAAAAAAATTTTATCAATTCTATTGTGACAGTGACCGTTGTTACGAGCGCTATATAAATCAAACTGAATTGAATTGAATGGAAGGAGGAACGTTGTTTCGTTTCACTGTGCATTAAACTGTATATGGTTGAAATGACAATAAAAGCCGACTTGAACTTGCTCAGGTTCAGGGACTGGACTGAAAAGAATTCCTTCAGGAAGCCTGGAGGACTATTCCTCAAGATTACGTTAAAAATACACGGGACCCTCGTCATACGAATGCCCTCCCTTATGACTTTTCGCCTTAAGAATTAAAATTTTGCAAGAAATTTGCCCTAGCATATAAAGCAGTTTCTGCATTTGAGTGTACAAACCGAGCTATAATACTGAACGCCTGCTAAGTTGCACGATATGGGAGCGTTCAAAACTTGTTTGCATCAGTGGAAAGGGTTTACGAATTTTACATTTACATAACAGAAAGTTAGCAGTTAGGATGCAGTTACTGTAGAAAGCAGAAAAGGGAGCAACTTTCAGTGGAAGTTACTGTACGATGGAAATCATCGTTAAAAAAGCCGCCGGTGCCGAGAGGAAACATGAATTAAGGGCTAAGTGAGGTTTCATTTCATATAATCTTCATGTACATGTTTTTTCTAAATGTTTTAATTGTTTTTATATGCAAAAAATCTCATCATAGTGTTGGAAATTGGAAATATTGGTTATATTTTTGGGTGGCGGGAACGGATTATCTGCATTTACATTACTTCCTATGGGAAAATGCGTTTCGCTATACAAACTTTCGCCTAAGGACTCAACTTAGAAATTGATAAAATTTGTATGCTGAGGTACTCGAAAGTCTGGCTCTTTGGAAGGAGGGGGGTAAAACTTTTGCACAGTACTGCATATAACACTGATATATCTGGATTTTCTTTTCTTGTTCTTGTTTTACGCCAAATTCAGATTATCCACTATATCCGGGTCGACATAAGAAGATTCATTTCTAGATACTCAAGTACTTTTTGATAACTCCTGCGTTCTGATTGGTTGCTAGAATTCTGTAATTCGTCTGTAATTGGTTAGAAATATTGAGGATGAAGGCGGGGCCTAAATGGCATTTTTACATGCAGATTGAAAGACCCGGAAGCATACGAATCACTCTGGGTTTTATGAGATCTTGCATAATGGCTTTTTTGTTTTGTTTTTATTATTATTTAAAAAAGTTTTTCTTTACATTTTTTTCATTCATGATTCTTTCTGGGCTCAGTACACGTAACACTGTATCAGTAGCTCTGACGTAATGGAGGCCCGTGATTGGCCGGTGACCCTGAGAGAGTAGAGATGGCTAGCTGTGGCGCAGAGTCGAACCCGGAATCTCATGAATGAAAAGATTGAATATTGAGAGAGAAAGAGAGACAGACGGCCAGAGCCAGACGCAGAGCCAGACAGCGGCGTTAAAAAAGTGTGTAAATGTGTGTTTATCTTTGTTAGTAAACTGAGCGTGCTCATGTGTGTGTGTGTGTGTGTGTGTGTGTGTGTGTGTGTGTGTGTGTGTCTCATTCCTGTCTCTGTCCCTACCCAGTGTCATGGTAACCGTGTGTGTGTAAAGTACGGTGGCCCACAGGAGCCAAATGAGCCGTGAATAATTTATGTCTTAATGACTTCATTCACATCAATACAGTCCTGCTGTGCATGTGTTTATATGTGTGTGTGTGTGTGTGTGTGTGTGTGTGTGTTAGTGTTGGCGAGTTTCTAGGCATATAAGTGTGTCATGCGACAGTAACGAGCGTCTAAAGCAATTTTCGAAAATTACTTTAAGTGTGTTTGGGTGTTTTGCTATAAAACATGATGCAGGGGTTTTCCTTCAAATTCTGTGTGTGTGTGTGTGTGTGTGTGTGTGTGTGTGTGTGTGCATGTTGGCATGCTGCCTCGTGTCTTTGATTTAAATTCCTCTTTGTGAAATGATAGGCAATATCCTGAAAGGCAGTCACGAGTAAGTGTGTGTTATGTGTGTGTGTGTGTGTGTGTGTGTGTGTGTCTTTGTC
>CM059225.1:22757590-22765090 GCA_030347435.1 Clarias fuscus | reverse complement strand
CTGTGTGTGTGTGTGTGTGTGTGTGTGTGTGTGTGTGCGTGTGTGTGATAATGCAAGTGTTAACTGCCCCCTAGTGGACAGAACATCAATGATTTATATCACTCACTCATTCATGTACTGGAGAGAGAGAGAGAGAGAGAGAGAGAGAGAGAGAGAGAGAAATTACAGATTAAGAGAAAGGTACAGACAGAGAATGAGACAGACATGACCAGAGAGAGAGAATGAGAGAGAAATGTCCATGTAATAAGAAAAAGAATGGAAGATTCAGACACAGAATGAGGACGACATGGTCAGAGAGAGAGAGAGAGAGAACGAGAGATGTACATGTAAAAAGAGAGAAATAAAGAGAAAAACTGAGAATGAGACAGACATGAGCAGAGTGAGACAGAGCGAGAGAGCGAGATAAAGAGACAGAGACAGACAGAGAATGAGAAAGACATGGTTAGAGAGAGAGAGAGAGATACATTGAGAAAAACACTCAAATATAGAGGTAGAGACAGGCAGACAGACAGACAGACAGACAGACAGAGAATGAGACAAACATACGGAAATAAAGAGATGGAGCGTTAGAGAGAGAGAGACAGACACAGAGAGAGACAGACACAGAGAGAGACAGACGGTTTTATACTGAGAGTTGCGGCTCTCTGATTGGTCGTGTCAGTTGTCTCTCTTTTGATTGACAGGCATCTGAATAAAGAAGGGTTTCTGTCAGCTCCTAAGACAGACAGGCAATCTGTCCCTGTCTTATACACACACACACACACACACACACACACACACACACACACACACACACACACACACTGTGACTGATGTATTCAGAATTTGACTGGCAGGTAAAATTGAATTTATTGAAACTGAGAAGGACCTCTTCATTCAAGTCAGCTCCTGTGGAGACGCCACACACACACACACACACACACACACACACACACACACACACACAGAGTAGGGTGGTAGGTCACACATCCTGAATAAAGCTCTGATTTCCTGCTGAACTGAAGAAGTGATGTGAAGACCTCATCACTCATTACGCTCATCACTTCAGTACTGCAGTGTGTGTGTGTGTGTGTGTGTGTGAGATGGGAGGACGACATCAGCACTAATGCTGTTGACACCTCGATGTTTTAATGTGAGGAAATGAGCAGGTAGAGCTAAAAAGTCATTAATCAACACTGCTGTGCTGGTCTCCCAAAACTCAAAGTCTGAGAGCAGCACAACGACAAACATCTCATGTTCTTATTTTGGACAAAATGAAGGTTGTGCGTATCATACACTGTCTTCTTATTGATCATCCTGGTGTTTGTGTGTGTGTGTGTGTGTGTTGCAGGGATCTAAGCGAGAATCAGATTCAAGGCATTCCCAGGAAAGCGTTCCGAGGAGCCACAGACATCAAAAACCTGTGAGTGTGTTTGTGTGTGTGTGTGTGTGTGTGTGTGCCAGTAATAACCTCAGTGTTACACAGCAATAAAGCATGAGGAGCTATGTTTTTAATATTAAACAGTAATAAAGAGCTTACTACTATTGTGTAGTATACAGTTACACAATAACAACTACGTAGTATTTATATAAAGCTGGCAAAGTCATAATTATACAGCTACAAAATATACTGGTTTATTAGGCAAATGGTTATACAGTTATAGTGTATGCTGGTGTAATGGGGCCATAATTATGCAGCTATAGAATCCGCTGGAGTAATAGCATTATAATTATACAGTTATAGAATCCGCTGGTGTAATAGCATAATAATTATACAGTTATAGAATCCGCAGGTGTAATAGCATTATAATTATACAGTTATAGAATCCGCTGGTGTAATAGCATAATAATTATACAGTTATAGAATCCGCAGGTGTAATAGCATAATAATTATACAGTTATAGAATCCGCTGGAGTAATAGCATTATAATTATACAGTTATAGAATCCGCTGGAGTAATAGCATTATAATTATACAGTTATAGAATCCGCTGGTGTAATAGCGTTATAATTATACAGTTATGAACTACGCTGATGTAATAGGGTCATAATTATGCAGCTATAGAATCCGCTGGAGTAATAGCATTATAATTATACAGTTATAGAATCCGCTGGTGTAATAGCATTATAATTATACAGTTATAGAATACGTTGGAGTAATAGCATTATAATTATACAGTTATAGAATCCGCTGGTGTAATACCATAATAATTATACAGTTATAGAATCCGCTGGAGTAATAGCATTATAATTATACAGTTATAGAATCCGCTGGTGTAATAGCGTTATAATTATACAGTTATGAACTATGCTGATGTAATAGGGTCGTAATTATGCAGCTATAGAATCCGCTGGAGTAATAGCATTGTAATTATACAGTTATAGAATACAGTTATAGAGTCCGCTGGTGTAATAGCATTATAATTATACAGTTATAGAATACGCTGGAGTAATAGCATTATAATTATACAGTTATGAACTATGCTGCTGTAATAGCTTTATAATTAGACAGTTATAGAATCCGCTGGTGTAATAGGGTTGTAATTATACAGTTATGAACTACGCTGATGTAATAGGGTCATAATTATACAGTTATAGAGTCCGCTGGTGTAATAGCATGATAATTATACAGTTATAGAATCCGCTGGTGTAATAGCGGCTTAATTATACAGTTATAGAATCCGCTGGTGTAATAGGGTTGTAATTATACAGTTATGAACTACGCTGATGTAATAGGGTCATAATTATACAGTTATAGAGTCCGCTGGTGTAATAGCATGATAATTATACAGTTATAGAATCCGCTGGTGTAATAGCGGCTTAATTATACAGTTATAGAATCCGCTGGTGTAATAGGGTTGTAATTATACAGTTATGAACTACGCTGATGTAATAGGGTCATAATTATACAGTTATAGAGTCCGCTGGTGTAATAGCATGATAATTATACAGTTATAGAATCCGCTGGTGTAATAGCGGCTTAATTATACAGTTATAGAATCCGCTGGTGTAATAGGGTTGTAATTATACAGTTATGAACTACGCTGATGTAATAGGGTCATAATTATACAGTTATAGAGTCCGCTGGTGTAATAGCATGATAATTATACAGTTATAGAATCCGCTGGTGTAATAGCGGCTTAATTATACAGTTATAGAATCCGCTGGTGTAATAGGGTCGTAATTATACAGTTATGAACTACACTGATGTAATAGGGTCATAATTATACAGCTATCGAATCCGCTGGTGTAATAGCGTTATAATTATACAGTTATGAACTATGCTGATGTAATAGGGTCGTAATTATGCAGCTATAGAATCCGCTGGTGTAATAGGGTCGTAATTATACAGTTATGAACTACGCTGATGTAATAGGGTCATAATTATACAGCTATAGAATCCGCTGGTGTAATAGCGTTATAATTATACAGTTATAGAATCTGCTGGTGTAATAGCGTTATAATTATACAGTTATGAACTACTCTGATGTAATAGGGTCGTGATTATACAGCTATAGAGTACGCTGGTGTAATAGGGTTGTAATTATGCAGCTATCGATTATGCGGTGTAATAGGGTTATATTTATACAGCTATATAATACGTTGGTGTAATAGGGTCGTAATTATACAGTTATAGAATCCGCTGGTGTAATAGCGTTATAATTATACAGTTCTGAACTACGCTGTTGTAATATGGTTATAATTATACAGCTATAGAATACGCAGGTGTACTAGAGTTATAATTATACAGCTATAGAATACGCTAGTATGATAGGATTGTGATTATACAGTTGTCATGTATGCTGGTGTAATAGGGTCATAATTATGCAGCTGGTGAATACGCTGGTGTAATAGATTGATAATTATACAGCTATGGAATACGCTGGTGCAGGAGCGTTATAATCATACAAGTATGGAGTACACATGTGTAATAATAATATAATTATACAGTTATACAATATGCTAACATCATATGGCCATAATTATGCTGTTACAGATTGCGCTGGTGTAATAGGTTCATAATTATACAGCTATGGATTATGCTGAATTAATAATGTTATACTTATGCATTACTAATTGTTGAGATGGTATTAGCTTCATCTCTTTCTGTCTCGTTCATTTTTGTGTCTCTCAGGCAGTTGGATTATAATCAGATCTCATGTATTGAGGATGGCGCATTTCGAGCTCTGCGGGACCTGGAAGTGCTGTGAGTATCAGTGTGTGTGTGTGTGCATATGAGAATGTGTATGCATATCCTTTGCTGTACTGAAGCAGATTTCCAGTGGATTATGTGTGTAAATCCTGTTAAAGCAGACAAGGAGTGTGATGATAGTAAGGGGATTATGTCACTTTCTGTTATGGCAGACAGTATTACACACACACACACACACACACACACACACACACAGCTGTTTCTTTTTCCTGAACAGTCATATCCGTCCTGTAATCATGTGTGTATGTGTGTGTTTGTGTGTGTGTGAAAGTGTGTGTGTGTGACTGTAATTTTAATCTTTTTCCTTTATATTTCTCTTTCAGAACGCTGAACAACAATAATATATCTCGCTTGTCAGTGGCCAGTTTTAACCACATGCCCAAGCTCAGGACATTGTGAGTATCACACACACACACACACACACACACACACACACACACACACACACACTCAGTTCCTCATATAATGTGTGGGTGATTGTGGGTGATTAAGGCTAATGAGCATTTTACGATGGATTCTGTGGGTCATATGTGGGACTGCGGAAATGTGTGTGTGTGTGTCTGTGTGTGTGTGTGTTGGTCTTCTGTCATAATTGCCTATTAGATGTCATTTATACTTAAAATGACTAATTGGCATTTCAGCATTCACCTCCTCACCAGCACGTGTGTGTGAGTGTGTGTGAGTGATAGAGAGAGAGAGAGAGACCTTTCGTCTAACCTTTCTCTTCATCTTCGTTTCATTTTGTTCTTTTTCTCCATGCTTTCCTCTTTCCAGTTTGTCACTCCTTAACTTTTATAATTTTCTTTTTTTTTTTACTTTTACTTTTCTTAATGCTCACTTACTGTAGTCTTGATTTTTGTTCTTTAAACACTATTTTGTCTTTTTATTTTTCCCCGTTTTTAATTTTCTTCATCACTCTTCTTCCTTTCTTTTTTCTTTTCTGTCTTCCTTTTTTCTTTCTTTCTTTCTTATGTTTTAATTTTCTTTTCCCGCTGCTCTTCTCTTACCCTTTCTTTCTTTATTTCTACTTTTCCAGTTTGAATGTTTTTTTTTTTGTTTTTTTTTTGGCCTCTTTCTTTTTTTCTTGTATTCTATTTTCCCACTTGGAAAATCCTGGCTTCTTCATTTTTTTGTTATACTTTTCTTTCTTTTAATTAATTATTTTCGTTTTCTTTCATTTCTATCTTCTTTCTTTTTTCTTCCTTTTTTTCCTCAGCTTCTCTTCACCTTACTTCTTCGTCTTCATCTTCATCTTCTTCTCTTTCTCAATTTGGCAGCGTAGAAAACCATTCACACACACACACACCTACACTGCTGTAGTGCATTGTTCGCTTTATTGATTTGCCGTCCTTGTATCTCTAGTCGTCTTCACTCCAACAATCTCGTCTGTGACTGCCACGTGTCCTGGCTCTCTGATTGGCTGAGACAGAGACCCCGCCTCGGCCTCTACACTCAGTGCATGGCTCCGCCCCCGATGAGGGGACACAACGTCGCCGAGGTTCACAAGCGGGAGTTCGTCTGTTCCGGTAAGCGTGTGCGTTTCAGTTTCTGCCTGATTATTGTAGTGTCTGATCACGTTGGCGTTGGTCTCAAATATTTTAATCAGAAAAAAGTGTGCTGTTTTTTTTTAAATATATATATAATGGAATAGACGGAGCTTAGCGATTGGTAATTGTGTTCATAAGCCTTTAATTAGATCTTTTCACAATCTGGCAACCTGTTTTTCTTTATACCCCCCCCCTTCATCTCTCTCTCTCTCTCTCGCTCTCTCTCTCTCAGGTTCCGTGTCTCACTCCTCCTGCAGTGTCCTTCAGTGTCCTGAGTTTTGTTCCTGCAGTAATAATGTAGTTGACTGTAGAGGAAAAGGTCTGACTGAGATTCCCACCAACCTTCCAGAGACCATCACCGAGATGTGAGTATAGCACACACACACACACACACACACACACACACACATACGCACACACACACACAAACTCTTTCATTGTTGTTTTTCCGTCTCCTTCTTCACAGTCGTCTGGAGCAGAACTCCATCAAGATCATCCCAGCTGCAGCCTTCACACCTTACAAACGTCTCAGGAGGATGTAAGTCTGTATTATAGTGTCCCGTCTGTCTGTCCGTCTGTCTGTCTGTCTACCCGTCTGCATGTCTGTCTTTCTGTGTATTGGTCAAGGAACGCATTTTTCCAACTTGCTCTCGGTGGACACAGGTGTGTGTATGTGGATGCGGCGAGATCACGGTCCCCGGATTCAGGGTTGATAAGGAGCGACGATGTCCTCGTGGACATGCCTTTATTTCTCACGCTCGCAAAATGAGACGAAACACAAAACTATACAGTACAGTAGAAAAGAGGAGAAAGAACACCATAGAAAAAAATTCTGAGTTCTGAGAGATTTTTTCTTCCGAATTTTGACGTTATACTTAGAGTTCAAATTGTTTCCTCTGAATTGTGACTTTAATTTTAGAATTGTGATTTTTTTTTCTCCTCATAATTCTGTTTTTTCTTATAATTCGGATATTTTAATCTCACAATTTTTATTTTGTTTAGTTTTTTCAGCATTCCTACTTTAACCTATAAATTTGACTTTAAAATCTGAATTATTCGATTTATACTCGAAACAAGAGTCTTACCCTAATCCTAGAATTATAATTTTTTTCTCATAATTGTTACGTTTTTTTCTCATAATTCTGACTTAAATCTCAGAACTTTTACTTTTTTTTCTCAGAATCCTGACTTTTTTCTTACTTTAATCGCAGATTTATTCAGTTTAGACTACTGTAAACTACTCTTATCCTAGAATTGCGACTTTACTTTCAAATTCAAATTCTATTTGTCACATACACAGTCATACACAGTACGAAACGCAGTGAAATGCTAAGACGACTGCCCGTGACCTTAGAATAAAAGAATATTAATAGTAAATAAAAATGAAAAAGAAAACAAAGTAAATTTAGCTAAGAAAGAAGAATATATCTATACAATACAAAATATACACTATAAGAAAAATATAAGAAAATATAAGAAAAATCTAGCTGTACAATATAGAAAATATAGAGTTTATGGAAATTTTTTCTGTGGAATGAAGTTGAATAGAAATAGAAATGTCCAGGGGGATGTGCAAATATGCTTGAAAGTGTCATATTTAAAGTGACCTATGTGCATCATTGCACATCTTTCTCTGAATTATAACGTTTTTCTCATAATTGTAAAAAAAAAAAAAATGAATTTCTCATAATTTTGACTTTTCTCACAATTCTGGCTTAAATCTCTGAATTTTTACTTTTTTTCTCAGAATCCTGACTTTTTT
>CM059225.1:22747590-22752590 GCA_030347435.1 Clarias fuscus | reverse complement strand
TTGTTTACTTGTTTACTTTCTCTCTCTCTGTCTCTCTGAGTGTGTGCATTAGCGGGGTTTTCCGTTGTGCTTGATCTAACCATGCTTGTCTCTCTCCGCACTATAACATGGTTCTGTCAAGCGCCACGGGACGTCTTGCAGCATCGGCAAGCCGTGTGTGTGTGTGTGTGTGGGTGTGTGTGTGTGTGTGTGTGTGTGTGTGTTTTGTCATGTTTTTGTGTCTTTTATTAACAGTGATTGTGTGTTGCCGTGGTGATAAAGGAGTTTCCTCTGGCTAATTAAACCTTTAACCTCTCACCTCGTCACTTCCTGTGTTTCTTTCCCACAGCCTGCATCACTTCCTGTCTGTCCGTATGTCTTGTCTGTCTGGTCTGTGACATCGCATGCAGATGAGACAGGCAGGGCGTGTTTGTCGATGCTAAATCCTTAGCTAGCCGAGTCCTCATTTATTTTTGATTTGTGGGCGTGGCCACGGACAGTTAATTAATTAATATATAAGAATGCAATTAAGGACAGATGTAAACTGAAAGAGCTGACCCTGTGTGTGTGTGTGTGTGTTTGTGTGTGTGTGTGTGTGTGTGTAGGCACGGAGGATTACCGCACTAAGCTGAGTGGGAGCTGCTTTGCCGATCTGGTGTGTCCTGAGAAGTGTCGCTGTGAGGGGACAACCGTCGACTGCTCGGGACAAAAACTCACCAAGATCCCAGACAGCATCCCACAATACACTGCAGAGCTGTAAGGGGTCTCTCTCACACACACACACGCACACACACACGTGTGCATGCAGACACACGGTTAATACCTGCGTCTTTCTCTTTCAGGCGTTTGAACAATAATGAGTTCACCGTGTTGGAGGCGACGGGCGTGTTCAAGAAACTCCCACAACTGCGCAAGATGTGAGTCTCTCTGTCCCTGTCTCTCTCTGTCTCTTTCTCTACCTCTGTCTCTCTCTCTCTCTGTGTCTCTCTCTCTGTCTCTCTCTCTTTCTCTACCTCTGTCTCTGTGTCTCTCCACATTTCAGGCTCTCCACATTCATCTGTTTTTCTCTCCATCTATCTCCTTGTATTGCCTCTTTCACTGCCCCATGTGTCACTTTCCTTTTCTCCTCTTATGTCTCACTCTGTCTCACTGTGTCTCTCTGTCATACTGTCCCATGCTGTCATCTCTCTCTCTGTCTTACACTGTCTCACTGTCACATATCTTATGCTTTTTCACTGTCTCGCTCTGTCTCTCTGTCGCACTGGCACTTGTCCAACTCTATATCACTGTCTCTATTTGTCTCACTGTCCCACACTTTCAACTGTCTCTCTTCCTTTCTCACTCTTTGACTTGTTCCCTCTGTCTTGTGCTGTCTCACTCTGTCTCCCTTCGTCTCACTGTCACTCTGTTACGTGCCTTATGCTTTCTCGCTGCCTTGCTCTGTGCGTCACCCTGTCGCTGTCTCACTTTTTATCTAGGCCCAGTCTGTATTACGGTTCCACTCCCTGTCTCCCTTTGTTCCATCTCTGTATCATTCCTTTTCAGCCTGTCTTCCTTTCACTGTCCGTCTTCAACACCCTATCCTTGTCTCACTCTGTTTTATGTGTCTGTCTTCATCTCTCCATCCTACTCTCTGTCTCACTCTGTCTTAGGGAGCTTGTCTCTGCCACACTCCATGTCTTTTTCTGTCTTCCTCCCTATCTGTCTCTTTGTTTCACTCTGTTATACTGTGACTATTTCTGTCTATCTCACTCTAATTTAACCTGTCTTTCCCACTGTTTCAATCTGTCTGTCCTACTCACTTTGTCTTTTTCTATTTGTCTTGTCTTCTCTCTCTCTCTCTCTCTCTCTCCCTGCACAGTAACTTCAGTAATAATAAGATCAGTGATATAGAGGAGGGCACTTTTGAGGGAGCGAGTGGAGTGAATGAGCTCATACTGACCAGCAACCGTCTGGAGAGCGTTCACTACGGCATGCTGAAGGGTCTCTCGGGTCTGCGCACACTGTGAGTTTCACACACACACACACACACACACACACACACACACACACACACACACACACGTAAACACACACACACACACACACCTGGCGCACTGGAGTCATTAGTAAATGTCAGAATAATAAATTATCAGTGATAAGGTCACTGTGCGACTCTGACTAGTGTGTGTGTGTGTGTGTGTGTGTGTGTGTGTGTGTAGGATGCTGCGCAGTAACAAGATCAGCTGTGTGAGTAACAGCAGCTTCACCGGCCTGAGTTCAGTGCGGCTGCTCTCCCTCTACGATAACCTGATCACCTCCATCACCCGAGGAGCCTTCGATACGCTTCACTCCCTCTCCACACTGTAAGTATAAACACACACACACACAGGACAATGACACTTTTCTGTTTAAAAAAAAAAAAATATATATATATATATTTATTTTGTATTTTTTGACTCCACCTCTTAGGAACTTGCTGGCCAATCCGTTTAACTGTAACTGTCACATGGCCTGGTTGGGGGAGTGGCTACGGAAGAAACGCATCGTCACGGGAAACCCTCGCTGCCTGAAGCCGTACTTTCTGAAAGAAATCCCGATTCAGGACGTGGCCGTGCAGGACTTCGCGTGTGAGGATGGTACGAGCTGTAACGGCTCTCTCTGGGCGCCTGTGTGTGTAATTGTAATACATTATTAGATGGAACAGCAGGGTGCCAATAGAAAGGAGCGAGTGTGACGAAGTTACCAAAAGAACTCATATTCTCCAGCATGCTCAGTAAAACAGCTGTTTTATTTACAGTACTGTGCAAAAGGAACATCCAAACAAAAGCCGTATGCAATGACGCTTTTGAAAACATTTCTACATCAAAAGAAACTTAAAAAGCTATAAAAAGCACTAAATAATAAACAATAAATCAAGTCAATATTTGGGGTATAAACTCTTTGCTTGAACATAAGCGGTAGTGTTCAGTACAGATGTGTGCAGTATTCTAAATAAAGCAGCTGTTTTATTGGAGAATATGAGTTCTTTTGGTAACTTCGTCACACTCGCTCCTTTCTATTTTCATGCAAAACCCAGGAGTCGACATTATTGATTTTTTTTCCCCATCTGAAAACTGGTCTGTCATGTAATATGTCGCTTTCTTTACAGCCATGCAAATATTCTTCTGTAATGTTATTTATTCATTAATTGTAGTGTATCTTTTTAGGGAATGGTCCTGTACATAATAATGCAAACGTGATAAACTTATAGAACAAAATTTGTACTACAGATAATATGGCGCCTAAGACTTTTACACAGTATTGTATATATAACTGTATAATAGTCAATAAAAAAAAGAGAAGCACAAGTATACATTGCTGAGAACTCCACTAAGGTGTGTGTGTGTGTGTGTGTGTGTGTGTGTGGGTGTGTGTGTCCAGGTGATGATGAGAATAGCTGCTCCCCATCAGCTCGGTGTCCCTCAGAGTGCTCGTGCCTGGACACGGTGGTGCGCTGCAGTAATAAAGGACTGAACACACTGCCCAAGGGCATCCCTAAAGACGTCACAGAGCTGTGAGCACGCACACGCACACGCACACACACACACACACACACACACACACACACACACACACACACACTAAACATCCTACATACACTCAACAACACGACACACTAAAGATTCTATATACACTAAACAACTTAACACACACACACACACACTAAACATCCCATATGAACTAAACAACAAGACAATACACACATTGTAAATATTCTATATATCTGCGAAATCTGAGAACAATGTTATTTTTAATGAAACAATCTCTAACCTGCAGTGTTCGTAATGTTCCGTTTCCTCTGTGTGTGTGTGTGTGTGTGTGTGTGTGTCGTGTTTCTGATAGCTATCTGGATGGAAACCAGTTCACGCAGGTTCCTCTGGAGCTCTCCAACTACAAACACCTCACACTCATGTAAGTCCCGCCTCCTGAAGAACCGGCCAATCACAACCCACCTCCTTCCTCATGTACTTAACCAATCATAATCCTCTTACGTTAACATAACGTTCCACAATCGTGTCCTCGATTGTATTCATGCTTATTCAGCAAACAAAAACATGGTAATTTAGCTTTTAACTAGTTTAGTTTTTAACTGTGTTGTGTTTAAGGGTATAAATATTAGAGATGAATATTAGAAATATTAGTATCATTACATATCATTAAATAATGTTTCATATTTACTCACCCACCAAATTCTGCTGTTTAAACTCTTTACTCTATTGTGTTACTGCTTTCAAACACATTACTGCATAATGAGACTGAACCCAAAAATGGCTCAATATTTGGCAGGAAGTGCACTGAGCTCTCTGTATGTTAAATGTAGGACAAGGCCATGATGTGATGACTTACTGTTGTCATGGTTTTGCCAACAGCTGACAGCTTTGTGTGTGTGTGTGTGTGTGTGTGTGTGTGTGTGTTTGCTTTTTTGCAGTGATTTAAGCAATAACCAGATCAGCACGTTGTCCAACAACAGCTACAGTAACATGTCTGAACTGCTTACACTGTGAGTGTGATGATGATGATGATGATGATGATAATATAGTGCACCTATGTGTAAACATGCGTGTGTTTATGTCTGTGAATGTTAATGATTACCAGCACTTATTACTAAGTGATTAATTAGCGCTTACTTTACTAAGAGATTAACTAGTGCTGACTTTACTAAGGGATTAACTAACAATTACTTTCATAAGGGATTAACCAGCGCTGATTTTACTAATTGATTAACCAGCACTGACTTTACTAAGGGATTAACCAATGCTGACTTTACTAAGGGATTAACCAGCGCTAACTTTACTAATGGGTTAACGAGCATTGACTTTACTAAGGAATTAACCAGCACTGACTTTACTAAGGGATTAACCAGCAAGGACATTACTAAGGAATTAACCAGCACTGACTTTACTAAGGGGTTAACCAATGCTGACTTTACTAAGGGATTAACCAGCGCTGACTTTACTAAGGGATTACCTAACAATTACTTTCCTAAGGGATTAACCAAT
>CM059225.1:22700090-22742590 GCA_030347435.1 Clarias fuscus | reverse complement strand
CGTTTTGTGTGTGTGTTTCTCCATCAATGCCTCTCATCATCTCGGTTTCTCTCTTTGCTAGCCGCTAATAACAATGAAGTGGAAAAAGGTCAGTCGCTTTACTCATCTCTGCATCCTTTCTGTCTTTCATTCTTTAGTATCTCATTATTCATTCTGCTTACTCGTCATTAATGATGCACCACACACACTTTCTCAAAACATTATAATAACACTGAAATTACTACATTTTGTACTCTGTGTTGATGTGTGCGTGTGTGTGTGTGTGTGTGTAGGGGAGCTGTGCGAAGATAAGCTTGATTTGTGTTCTCCGGAGCTGAATAAATGCCAGCATGACTCCAAATGCGTCCTGACTGCTCATGGTTTCAAGTGGGTTCAACAAACACACACACACACACACACACACACACACACACACAGTATTTTGACAGCTACAAAACTACATCACACTGTACAGGGGCATGTCAAAGTAATTACCCATTGCGAGAGGGCGTGTCCAGTCAAGGAGTGTGCCCAATAAAGTGGGTGTGTCCAATTAGGTGGACATGTCTATTAAAATGGATGGGTCCAGTCAAGTGGCCATACCCCATCTGGTGGGTGTATCAATTAGTTCGGTGGGTCAAATCAAGTGGGTGGTTCCGGTTAAGTGGGAGTTCCCTGTCACGTGAATGTGTCCAACCAAGTGGGCACACCCAATCACCCAAGTCTAATCAGGTAGGCATGACATGAGTAGGTGTGCCCAGTCAGTTGGACATATACAATCAAGTGTGTGTCCAACCAAGTGGGTGTGTCTAATCTAGTGGGTGTGTCAAATAAAGTGGGAATGTCAAGTAGAGTGGGTGTGTCCAATCAAGTGCGTGTCTAATTAAGTGGGTATTCTCAAACAAGTGGGCATGTCTAATCAAGTGGGCATGTCAAGTAGAGGAGGTGTGTCTAATCAGTTGGACATAGCCAATCAATTGGACATAGCCAATCAAGTGGGTGTGTCTATTCAAGTGGGCATATCCAATCACGTGGGTGTGTCTAATCAAGTGGGCATATCCAATCACGTGGGTGTGTCTAATCAAGTGGGCATGTCAAGTAGAGGAGGTGTGTTCAATCAGTTGAACATATTCAACCAAGTGGGCATATCCAGCACAGTGGGCGTGTCCAATTAACCTGGTGTATCCAATCAAGTAGGAAAGTCCAATCAAGTGGGCATGTCCAGTCAAATGGAGTGTCCAATCAAGTGGCCATTTTTAATTAAGGGGTGTGTGCAATCAAATGGTCATATCCAGCAGAGTGGGTGAGTCCAGTCAACTGTGTGTATCCAATCAAATAGATCTGTCCTAAAATATTCACTCAAGTTGTCATAAAATCGAGTGGGCATATCCAATCAAATGGGTGTGTCCAGTCAAACGGGTGTGTCCAGTCAAATGGGTGTGTCCAGTCAAGTGGGTGTGTCCAGTCAAGTGGGTGTGTCCGGTCAAATGGGTGTGTCCAGTCAAACGGGTCTGTCCAGTCAAACGGGTATGTCCAATCAAACGGGTGTTTCCAGTCAAGTAGGTGTGTCCGGTCAAATAGGTGTGTACAGTCAAATGGGTGTTTCCAGTCAAACAGGTGTGTCCAATCAAATGGGTGTGTCCAGTCAAATGGGTGTTTCCAGTCAAGACGGTGTGTCCAGTCAAATGGGTGTGTCCAGTCAAATGGGTGTGTCCAAGCAAATGGGCATTCTTAATTAAGAAGTGTTTCTGTGGGTATAGAGTATATAGTTGATATATGATTATAGTGATCGCCATCAGTCTGGACACTCACACATTACTAAGACACGCCCACTTGCGTTGACCATGGGCATCTTTTTCTAACAGCTTGCTCTGATTGGCTGACAGGTGTGAGTGCACTCCAGGCTACTCAGGAGAGCAGTGCGAGCTGGATGTGGATGACTGCGCAGATAACAAGTGCAAAAACGGAGCGCAGTGTTTCGACGCTGTCAATGGCTACACGTGTGTGTGTCCTGAGGGCTACAGGTAAACACAACCACACACACACCTGGTTTTCAGTTATATGCTCTATAAATATGTAATATTCTTACTTACAATAGTGTGTGTGTGTGTGTGTGTGTGTGTGTGTGTGTGTGTTCGCACATAGCGGGTTGTTCTGCGAGTTCTCCCCCCCGATGGTGCTTCCCCGGACGAGTCCATGTGACGATCACGAGTGTGAGAACGGCGCAGAGTGTGTGGTCAGGGGAGCAGAACCAGTGTGTGTGTGTCTCCATGGTTACGAGGGCGCACGATGTGAGCGTCTTGTCAGCGTGAACTTCGTCAACAGAGGCGCCTTCGTCCAGATTCCTTCTGACACACAGTACACTAACATCACACTCCAGGTACACACACAAAACAACACTGAACTGCCAAATGCTGATTAAATGGTTGCTTATATATATATATATATATATATATATATATATATATATATATATATGTGTGTGTGTGTGTGTGTGTGTAGATTGCGACAGATGAGGACACTGGAGTTTTACTTTATAAAGCTTCCGGTGAACAAATGGTTGTCGAGCTGTACAGAGGCAGAGTGAGAGTCAGCTACGACACAGGAACCATCTACAGGTACACACACACACACACACACGGAAAACAAATCATCAGGAATAATACAGCTATCTGTGACTATTTCAGTGTGTCTGTATATACAGTATGTTAGACAGTTATTGTGTGTGTGTGTGTGTGTGTGTGTGTGTAGTGTGGAGACGGTGAGTGATGGAGGATTCCATGTGCTGCAGCTCATATTCACGGACACGTCCGTCTCTCTGTCTATTGACGGAGGGAAACCCAAATCCATGTCTACCGCACGGAGGACGAGTGCAGGAGCATCGCTGCTCTACCTGGGAGGTGTGTAAAAGGAAACATACACTCACACACTCAATATATCACACACATTCAAACCTTCCTTTATCTCTCTCTCTCTCTCACTCACTCAGGCGTCCCCGCGCACTCGTCCATCTCTCCGTTCAGTAACGTCTCCAGTTTCCAAGGCTGCGTCCGCCACGTCTACGTCGACGAGCAGCTGCAGGACGTGGCGCGTTTCCGGCGGGAGGGTGTGGTCCCCGGGTGCCGCTCGTGCCAGCCGAGCGCATGCGTTCACGGACAGTGCCGCGTCAACTCCCGCGACGCGCGCGACTCATATCCTGACGCACGCTCGTCGTTCAGCTGCGAGTGCGAACCGGGCTGGAGCGGACCGCTCTGTGACCAGCCGCTCAACGACCCCTGCCTCGGCAACAAGTGCGCTGTCCAGGAACACACCACTTCTAAATAGCACAACTTTCATAAAAACGTTCTGTCCTCTCACCTTAAATCTGTCTGTCTCTCTGTCTCTCAGGTGCGTGCGTGGCACGTGTGTCCCCATTAACTCGTACTCCTACAGGTGTGTGTGCTCACCGGGCTTCGTCGGGGTGCTGTGTGACGAGCGCAGCGCGAGTGTGTGCGAGTGTAAGCACGGACACTGCCGCGTCTCCGGCCTCGGCGCGGCGTACTGCGAGTGTAACGCTGGATACACGGGGCCGCTCTGTGACAAAGGTACACGCGAATAAACACACACCGCTCCTTCAGTGTGTGTGTGTGTGTGTGTGTGTCAGTTTAATGTGAGTTATATGTTGTGTGTTGCTGCTTTGAAAGCTCTAACCCTGCACTGCTTTTGGATTATTATTATTATTATTATTATTATTATTATTATTATTAGGTGTGTGCCGATATTCAAATAAACAATTAGTATTTATATGATACTTGCTATATCATGCAGTTTTGATTTTTTTTGAGAAAAAAAAAATCAAGATTAAGTCCAACACTTTAATAGCGAACCCCTTGCAGCCAATTTGTATAAAATCAATATTTGTACTTTCCTCCAACCTATGAAGGTGATATGAAGCCTGAATGTCGGCACATGCCTGCTTATTACTAATCTGGGCTTTTAATAACGACGCTTTCATTCTTTTTAACCTCGTTTAAAGCCGCCACTGACAGCGCTGCGGACCGCACTGAGGTGAGCGTGGTGTGTGTGTGTGTGTGTATGTGTGTGTGTGCATTTTTATTTCCTTTTCTTGAGCTTGGTGTACACTGGACACGTGGTGATATCTGTGTGTGTGTTATACAGAGCAGAGTGACATTATTAAACAGTAAAGAGTGCGTCAGGACGAGTATCTTCAGTGGTGCTTAGTTTAGATTTAGATCTCCATCGGAGGAGGTGTAAAGTGAGAGTACTGTAGGTGTGTACGGTCCGCAGTACTGAGGAGAGCGTGGCCGCCTGACAAAACCCCTGAATCCCAAAACCCTCTCTAACCCCTGATCAAGGGCACTACTGTGTGTGTGGAACAAGGGATTATACACCCTACATAGTGCACTAGCTTTCCATTTAACGCTGTTCTGGAGAACAGCAACCAGGAAGTGGAAATATAAAAAGAAACATTCAAGATTTCTCAGGACTGTACACCACCTCCATGGTTGATTCTCCTCAGCTTTTGTTTACATAGTAGCGTTAAGAATTTAAACCTACTTGCACCCCTGGATTCCCACAACAGTCACACATTTCTGTAATCATCTCCGGTCCTACACGTAACTTCTGAACAAAACATTTTGATGAATATCAGCACAGCTGTGATGCAGTCGTAGGACTATCACAGCTGTGCTGATATTCAGTACAACAGCACGACCTTGTGTGTGATATTGCTTTTATACACCAGTTTCTACAAACACCATTTATTATCAACAGATTATGATTTCTTTGTTTATTTAAGCAGTCATTTCACTCCACCAGCACATATCCTTCTGCGACTGGCGGAACTAACTAACTAACCGCGACATTCAGAGCTGGCGACTGACAGTTACAGTACACACATTCATCATGAAAAATCCATTGTAAAAGAAACAAACAAACATATTGTTTTCGACTAACTTAGTTATACACAATTCTTCGTTGTACTTGGTCTGGCAGATATTCAGTGAAGCACAACACACTTATTTAAATTCCTGAATGTTGTTTGTAGGGTTTCGCGGCATGGCGCGCACCAAATTGCGTCATTTCGCAGGAAAAAGCTCGCATTCTTAATGGCCAGATCTGTAGTGCAATTAACAGGAGGTGAAAGTAGTTTTAAATTCATACGGCACTGTGTAGCCAAAAGGAGAGGAGAATAAACCATGGAGGTGGTGGACTGTTCTGAGAACCTCACCAGATTCACTTTAGAATAACAGCTCCGTAAACTTCCTAATCCAAAATTACGTTAAATGGAAAGCTAGTGCGCTACAGTATGTAGGGTGTACAATGCCTTGTTCCACACACCAAGATCAGGGGTTAGAGAGGGATTTGTGATTCAGCCTTGTGTTAGAAGCTGGTTAGCTTTGTAGCTGTAAATTGTTTCAGAATCAGAACGACTTAGAAACAATGATTAAGGAACCGACGTGTTGTTTAAGATAACATAACGTTATCAGATTTGTGTGACTGGTTGTGAATGTGGGTTTTTGTCAGGCAGCCGCTCTCTCCTCAGTACTGCGGACCCACTCTCACCCACGCCGAGACCCACAGCTAGTGGCATTAATGACTGTAGAACACCTTCGGTACATACAGTTAAACATCCCAGTTCTGTTATTGTCCATTATGACCACTCAGAATTAATTGTTGTACTTCTAATCATCAGAAGTAAGTGCTTGAGTAAATTGGTCTTATTTTAAAGAGTATTTAAGGACAGCACACATCAGCACATGTCCTGTTCCAGCAGACTAACTCACCTCTTCATTTTTCTTTCCCTGCTTTGATTCCTCTTCTCGACATCTGCCTTTAATTTTAAATTCAGTTTTGAACTGCAGTTTCCTGATCCCGGAGTGAACAGACCGTTAACGTTTTCTTTCTCTCCCTCTGCACAGAGATGGAGTGTAGGGGTCACAGGGTCCGAGGTTACTATCAGAGGCAGCAGGGCTACGCTGCGTGTCAGACCACGGAGAAAATCTCACGCTTAGAATGTGCGGGAAGCTGCGGGGGCGGGGACTCGTGTTGCTCCGCCCTCCGCACCAAATCCAGGAAGTACACGTTCCAGTGCACGGACGGCTCCTCGTTCATCCAGGAAGTGGAGAAAGTGGTCAAATGTGGCTGTACGAAGTGTCCATCCTAAACCAGCGTGAGAGAGAGAGAGGGAGAGACCCCGCCCCTTCCCCACAACACACACTTCCTGTCCTCCTCCTCCTCCCTCTCATCTGTTTCTCCATGTTTTTATATAAATGTTCACGTATTTTCCGTTTCGGACTGGTGATCGCTTCGCTCAGAAGAGAAGATGGATTATTGTATGATACAGAACAACAAAAGAAAAACCTATTTTTTATTATCAAGGACAAAAAAAGTATAGATTTTAGATTATTTTGTTTGTTTTTCATTTGCAGTCCTGAAAGAACTGTGATTTTTTTTTTTTTACCTTTTTATTTTCTTTTATTATTATTATTTTAAAATTTTACTCAACAACACCTCAGTGAAGAGCGGCGAGCAGTCTGCGTCTCCGTACGGGTTTTTGGACTAACTCACTTTTTCAACATGAGGAGAAATAGTACTGCCATAACACACACACACACACACACACACACACACACGTTTTTGACACCTGACAGGCGTCCCTGCACCGACAAAGGCGGAGCTAAAACGTTAAATTTGCACTTAGCATAAAAAAAAGACCGCTTTAGTTACACTACAATAGGAAACTAGCAAAACTATCCAGTGTGTTCCGTATAAACACAGCACAGAGCTAATGTTAGCCAGCTAATCGCTGTAGCTATCTGATGCTACGTAGCTAGCAGGCTAATTATCTAGCGTATAAATATAATTCCGACTAGCTTATCTGGCAAGCTAGCGGAAATTAATATATGCTTTTAGCATTTGCGATTAGCTGGCTAATTTTCTTCTTCTAGACATGCCTGTTAGTCAGAAACATTATCTCACACACACACACACACACACACACACACACACACACACTGTGTAAACCCTGTGTATTTATTGTCTGAACCACTCCTTCAGAGTTCTTCCCTGGTTTTATCCAGAGTTACAGCCAATATAAACCTATATTAATTTATATTTGTCCTGTTAACAGTAGCTCACACACACACACACACACACACACACATTAGCGAGCTGTAACGTAGGGAAAAAAAAAAAAAAAACTAACGGTGGTTGACTCGACCAAGTCATGTTTATATAAAACCTTTAGTGGTGTTTCAAACCTTCAAAATGTGAAGTGTATATTTTTGTCCTTAAACTTTGTACGGTGTCAGAGATGGACTTTCCTATTAGCGAGAAACCGCGTCGACCTAAAACACGCAATACGTAGTGACCGAGTAATGCTAGCTCCACTAGGAGGCGCTCTACCCACCTCTTAAGATGTTTCTCCTTATAAAAAAAAAACTCGATTTAACTAGAACGTAAAAAGCTGTGAGTATATTTTCTATCTAAACGATACTTTAACCCCACCCACTCCCTCCCTCCTGTTAACACGTTGCTGCTAAACTGGTATCGTAGACTTTGCGCCATGATTAGACATGTGCCGACGTTAAGGTTTTCCAGAATAACGATGTTTGACTTAATATTATTATTATTATTATTATTAAAGTTTCTTTATTAGTGTTTCGATGTTCTCGGTAAGAATTGAGTAAGTGTTACATAGTAACATTGGAATATTTTTAAATATTATATTATTATTTAACTGCTATATTTTAATCACTCAAAAGTGTGGGACGTAAGAATAACTTTAAAACAAATTGGTCTAATTAGTACTAGCTTGATTGGGGTCATCTGTATGTTCCCAGGGTCCTAAGTTCTGCAGACCTAAAGTCTTGTGTTTACATGGTCCTACGTTTCCCAGTTTTAGGCTCATGTATTCCGAGGGTCCCATTTTACTGAGGGTCCCAGGGTCCTAAGTTCACCCTATCTAGGGTAGGGTCTTGTGTTCCATATGTCTCATGTTATCTAGGGCCCTATGTGCCCAGGGTGCTAAATTCCCCTGATCTAGGGTCATATGTTACCATGTTACCAATGGCCCTATGGTCCCAGGGGCCTAAGTTCCCCAGATGTAGGGTCCTGTGTCCCAAGGGTTATATGTTACCAAGGGCCCTATGTTCCGCTGATCTATAAAACACATAATGTAAACCTGAAAAAAAAACATGTTCCCCAGCTATCTTTTTTTTGTGGGGGACAAAATTCTTTCTGGAGACTTCCAAAATCACGTAAAATAAGAACAATTATTTTCGATTATGTTTCTGAAGTTTTGAAGTCCTGTTCCAATAAAATAAATTGGATAATATTCAGGAGATATTTTATCGTGAAAGTTGTTTTGAACAGAAAAAGAAGCTTAATGTGTTTTAATTAAAAAAATTTTTTAAAATAAAGGAACAGAGGACCCTGGGAGCACAGGTACACTACATCTTGGTTCTCGAAAGGTGCCTTTACTTTCTCTGAGTAAATGTAACTTAAAAAATGTTCAAGAAAATCAAAAGTTGTGATATTAAATTGATTAACTTACAACACTTACACAATGTTATTATTAGCGTACTGAAATTATAGCTAAACAGCTAGCTCTCTGTCAGAATGGTGCTATTTAGCTGAGCTAATTAGCTAGGTAACATTTTTTCCTTTTCCTTTGGCTGCGCAAATGTTCTGAATAATTACTTCAGTAAAACATGATTACACATTACCCCCCCCCCCCCCCCCCCAAATAACAATAATAATAAAAACAACAACATATTGGTTCAGTGTGAGAAGCTATAGAAAAGTTATTTTGTCTATGGTGAGCTTTGGAAATTCACACTCCTTTCCTGACGTTTCAGCTTAGCTGCTAACACGGCTAAACAGGATTAGCTTCCGCACAGATGAATGACCCGGATCAGATATCTACTTCGCTAACGAACTATAATTGAATATTAAATGTAACCTGCTGGTTAGCTAGTTAATAATTACTATCTCTATATTACTATAGTGATGAGCTAGGTGCATACCACTAGCTAGCTAGTTATGAATGCTGCCTGGTATGGGACCAGATTTCTGTATCTGCATTTGACTGAAGTACAAAAATTGTCAGCTGCCAAGTTTGTTTGCTTTTTAACAGGAAGCTGCCTTCTGAGTGAAAAAAAATTAAATAAATAAAATCAGCGAATAAAATAGCACTGCTTACTGGGTCATAGAATTCTGGATACCATGATAATATTGTTTGATTATCAAGATATTATTCAGTTACAGATTATCGGCACATGTCTAATGATGATGATGGTTATTCAGGTGGTAATGATGATCCGATGGTGATGATGATGGTAACTATGTTGGTGTGTATTGTAGAGGACGGTGCTTGTACACTGATAAGCACATTAGCTTACTGATCTTTAAATAAAAATGTTCCTTCCTTGTATGGAGTGTGGTTTCCATTTTGGAGCAACACACACACACACACACACACACGACATTTTAACTATGTATATAGTGCATTTGGTGGAGTAGTGGTTAGCACTGTCGCCTTGCACCTCCAGGTACCAGGTTCGATTCCCACCTCGGGGTCTATGACGCATGGAGTTTAGATGTTCTTCCTGTGATTGGTGGGTTTCCTCCCATAGTCAAAAGACATGCAGATTAGGCTCATTGGCGCTGCTCGAAGTGTGTGAATGCGTTTGTAAATGTTGACCGGAGATCCTACTAAAAATGGGAATAAATACAATAGACACCATTGGCCTCCACAGAGCTTAGGATATACAGGAATATCTGTATTACAATATATATTGGAATACAGAGGCTTCAAGATGGATGGACGGATGGATGGATATAGTGTAGTTAGTAACAGGAGTCAGAATGGCGCTGCTGCCCTCGTGTGGCTGCAGACAGTAATTACATCAGCTGTACATCACTGTAACAATTGAGAATATGATTAAAATACTGTCCTGAGGATTACATCAGATTTAACACCTACATAAATACTCATTCATATATAACTTTATATATATAGTTATATATAAAGCTGAATAAAATGTTACACTGCTTTAATAATACTTTAGATTAAATCAGATACGATGTTTATTAAGCTGTGTGGATTTCTGCAACGTTGTGATGTAACAGTACCATCTTGTGGACTACAGAGGAACATCTGTTTTCTGTTTTTACAGAATAACTTTCTTTAGTCAGTATGGAATGATATCCCGGACATTTTTCAAAAGGAATTGCAAATTGGATTTGCAATTGCGTTTTCCATATGTGGACGCATAAAGTGTGACATAATTCAAATGCAAGTGCAAAGTTTGCATTACCGTTTGCTTTTTCGCCTTCGCGAGCGCACACTGACTGCCAAATTTCAAATGAAAAAGCAAAGTCCATTTCCCATTGCATTTCCCGTCTTACAGGTCATGAGCCTGTCATATTTAAATAGCAAAATCAATTAGCACGTCTGCTTTTTCACTTTCACTGCGTCGCGCATGTAGCCTGCCAAAACTCAAACGCAATCGCTAATCCATTTGCAATTGCATTTCCAACACGTTACACGGAAACCTGTCAATCAGCGTCAGGGGCGGGTCTATACTGGGGGGCGTGATTGTATGAGGAGTGACGTCACTCGCAGTCGCCGACCAAGAGGGGGAAATTTGAGCAATGGAGGTGAACCGAGATTATCGCATCTGTTTATCAAGAAATAAACACACAAAAATGACAAATTGCATATTTTCCTACTATGGAGTGGACAGAGACGCTGTTAAAAATAAATATATTTGTTGATCTTCTCCTGTTACAGCCTGCTGGAGCTAAATCTGTCAGAAACGCTGCTTACCGGCGCTTTATAGCGATGGAGTCACTAAGGGACCGTCTAAAAAGTGCATGACCAAGACCCAACCGTTTGTTTACAGAAGAATTCACAAGCTTACAGATAAATACCTCACAGGACATCCAACATAGTACACTGTTAGGCTACAGTATGGATTATTTGTTTGTTTGTTTAGTTGATTAATAATTACATTAATGTACATTTAAAAATAAATGATTACACAGACAATACTTGTGACAATGAAACAGATAATTTGTTAAATGAGAGTTGGGGTGTTTTTATTATTAAAATAATAATAATAATTGTAAAGATATGTATGAAAATGAATGCACTTTGGTACAGTCTATTATAAGTTGCAAAAAATGACAAATCAACAAAATTCAATGACATTTTTGCTATAGAAATTTCAAATGTAAAACCAACTGTACTATAATGCACTCTATCCTTGCTAATAACTACAACCCTTCACTTTGCAATATTCAGTTTGATATTAATTCCAAAAAAAGATTGCAAAATGAAATCAAACTGAATGAGAAAAGGGTTGTAGTTATTAGCAGTGATAGAGTGGACTACTGTTATATTAGTTTTACATGTGTAATCCACATAACGAAAAAGTTTTTGAAAATAGTTTTGTTGTTGTTGTAAAAATGTATTTAAAAAAACAGTATTAAACTGAATATTGCAAAGGGAATGGTTGTAGTTATTAGCAAGGATAGAGTGGATTATAGTACAGTAAAAAAAAATTTATAATAAAAAAAACACCCGACTGTCATTCATCTGTACCCAACAAACGGTTGGGTTTTGGTCATCCACTTTTTAGACGGTCCCTTATTGACTCCATCGCTATAAACCGCCGGGTGTTATGCGCTAAAATGCCTCCCTGCCACGGATTGCCCCCCTACATAATCTCTATCAAATATTATATTAGAACATAAACTCATAGGTTTATGATTTACAAATTGCACCAAACGAATTTGATTATAAAATAAGCAATATAAAAAAGGCATGTTGTATAAAGAAAAAATATTTTTTCATGTATAACATGTAATCATGTGAAACATCGTTTCGTGTAATTTTTCACCATAAAAATATTTATTTAGTGTAAACATTTTTGTATTACATGACAAACCCCTGCAACATAAATGTACCACAAAATAAACATTATATGAGAATTTGTGTCCTAATGTTCGTGTATTAATTTGTCACGTGCCTAGGGTTAATTATAATAGTAATAATATATTTGATAATAAAATATAATATATTCGATAATAATAATGTGAATTTTTGACTGTGATGTCCTAATATATTTGATTAAGAGTTTGTGTGTGTGTGTGCGTGTGTTTGCAATCCGTGGCAGGTGGCATTTTAGCGTATAACACCAACTTTACCGCGGTTCACCTCCATTGCTCAAATTTCCCCCTCTTGGACGGCGACTGCGAGTGACGTCACTCCCCATAAAATCACGCCCCCAGTATAGACCCGCCCCTGACGCTGATTGACAGGTTTCCGTGTAACGTGTTGGAAATGCAATTGCAAATGGATTAGCGATTGCGTTTGAGTTTTGGCAGGCTACATGCGCGACGCAGAGAAAGTGAAAAAGCAGACGTGCTAATTGATTTTGCTATTTAAATATGACAGGCTCATGACCTGTAAGACGGGAAATGCAATGGGAAATGGACTTTGCTTTTTCATTTGAAATTTGGCAGTCAGTATGCGCTCGCGAAGGCGAAAAAGCAAACGGTAATGCAAACTTTGCACTTGCATTTGAATTATGTCACACTTTATGCGTCCACATATGGAAAACGCAATTGCAAATGCAATTTGCAATTCCTTTTGAAAAATGTCCGGGATATCATTCCATAAGTCAGTGCGAGACGCATCAATGTGCTAAATTGGTTATTTTTAGAAGTGCTCTCTTTAAAAAAAAAAAGTTTATTTCATTGCAAATCAGATTAGAAAAAAAATTAAAGTTAGATTAGAATGTGTTAGATTAGGTTTGTTACTAATCTTACTTCCCATCATTTTCTCACAAATACTTTGTGAGAGGATCCTTCGCCTCAGGAATGATTATGAGGATCTGGACTTTTGATAAAGTTAAGGCATAATCTGTTTATTATTATTATTATTATTATTATTATTATTATTATGCTACACATATCTTTCATATCATTTAAAGTCAACAAGTCACCTTATTGCACCGTTAATGGATTGTTTCGGTTCTATACACCAAAGTGTTTAAGATCAATAAAAAAATGTTTTTAGAATTTGATCTGTTCATAGCATGACATCATATAGTCTGTTATGTTGCTTAGCAACCAAAGCCGTAACAAATCTGTAACAGACCAAACTGCACTACCCCGGTGGAGGAACGTTATTATCGTAGATATTAAATGAATAAATGTGATAATATTGTTGATTTTAGTGTCCAGTTAATAAAACCGTTAAGCCTCTCCAGGCCGTGTTTAATTTAACGCCGCCGCCTGAGACGCGCCCTCGAGCTGCTAATCGTTTCATTAATTACTGAAAATACACAGAAAATCTATTTGCATGAAAATGTTGCTTCAACAGCAGTGTTTTATTCCTCTTACACCATCATTTAACTACAGACTGTAATTTACATCTAAATGGTGACTTTCATCAATTTAAAGTCACACTAGGTTACACAACTTTTCCTGTTAGAGTGAAACCACAGAACATAAAAATATCCTGACTATTACAAAATCTCTAACACTGGAGGCTCATTACATACAGTACCGCGTCTTGCAAAAGTATTCATACCCCTTTTCCACATTTTGTCACGTTACAACCACAAATGTAAATTGTGTATTTTATTGGGATTTTTTGGGACAGACCGACACAAAGTGGCACATCATTGTGAAGTGGATGGAAAATGATAAAAGCGTGCATTTGTATTCAGCCCCCTTTACACCGATAGTCCTAACTAAACTCAAGAAGTCACCTCATTAGTACATGGAGTGTACACCTGTGTGTAATTTAACCTCAGTATAAATACGGCTGTTCTGCGAAGCCCTCAGAGGTTTGTTAGAGAACATTAGTGAACAAACAGCATCACAGGGATAAAGTTGTGCAGAGGGTTAAAGTAGGGTTAGGATGGAAAAGAAAATCCCAAGCTTTGAACATCTCACAGCACGCTGTTCAATCCATCAATTTTACTTTTAACAGCTGGTCTAAATGATCTGAATCCTGCCGAGTTTGTGTTACGCCTTGTTCAAACACTAAACTTATAAAATAAAAATGGTAACACCACGACTAATGAAATAAGGTGTGTGTAGGATTATGAGAGTAATAAAAGCATCCATTGCTACACTTGATCTTTAGTAAGGGTGTGTCTTTTTTTTTTTAAACGAGAGCAGTGTGTGTGGGACTTGGTGGCTTTGAGGTAAAAGCCTTACCGCTGAACTCGCAGGTTGCTGGTTTGAATCCGCCCTTGGTGAAACGGTTGGGGAAGCACCACAGCTCTATCCGCGGCACACTGCAGCTGGAGGTCAGTGGACACACGTGTGGGTAAGAGACGGCTTTATTCATCACTAACTGACCTTACCGTGCCCTGAGGTGGATCGGTACCCTGTCCATGGCGTCTCCTGGGACGGGCTCCAGGCCCTCCGTGACCCTGTGTACAGGATTAATCGGTAGAGACGATGAATGAACGAATATCTGTAACACACACACCTTCACAACTTTATTGTTTTTTCTTCAGCACGTTAGCGTCGTTAGAAAAGGGCGTCGGATCTGCTTCGACAGAATCTGATGCAGTAATCAAAGTATCTTTTAACCCTCGTAGCAATAAAATCCATTTTTAAGGATTTGAAGACTTCAGGTTTTTATAGACCTTTTGCACATGACCTCCAGACATTTATTTGTCATGGTCCCGCCCACTTCTGGACAGCAAACTCGGACTGGACGCCAGTGCAAAAATCCACATTCACAACCAGTCACAGAAACACTTTCAGCAAGAAAACACATCTGATAACGTCGTCTTAAACAACACGCTGTCTCCTTAGTAGGGACGGAAATTACCTGGGGCGTCCCGATATGATTTTATCGCGATACATCGGTGCCGATTCGATTTGTATTGTGATTCTGTAAATATCCAGATTCAATAACTTTTTTTTAATTTATTGATTTTATTACAATTTTAAACAAACGTAGCAAATAATTCACTCTTACACACAGCATACTGTTCGTGCATAGTTTAGAGCACACCACCTATAGGATCCTAGCGGAACTGCAACATTTTACCACCTCAAATGCAAACATACAGTATATAAATTTAGTATATAAATATGTTTTTTTAAATTTTATATATATATGATTTAGAATCTGATGCAGAATCGGTGGAATCCCGTATTTCTACACGTTCTGAGATAATCACATTATAATAAATCAAATTTCTGCAAATTAATACATTGCCACACAAAAGAATAGCGATATGTAACTGAATAATTTTTAACAAACATCTGTACTCCTTAGTAATCGCTTCTAAGTCGTTCTAAGAACTATCCGTGTTGGTCTGTTCACGGCTAACGTGAGCTACGACGCTGACTAGCTCCTAACACGAGGCTGAATCCCAAATCCCTCACTACTTGGTGTGTGCAGTAAGTGATTGTACATCCTACTGGCTTTCCATTTCATGCTGTTTGAGATCGAACCCCAGAACAGTCAGTTCAGTTAGCTAGTAATTAGGAAGCTCGATGTCAGTATTAGTTAATGTTATCGGCATGTCATTCTATGAGGAGTAACGCATTCCATTGCATGTTAGCTAATGCTAACTTTAACACTAGCAAACGCCACCAAATCCAGGAGGGATCATTTATTTGTACACGATATGAGGTAATCATGTTATGATGACAAATTAAACTTTTGCAAAATGATATCCTTATTACCTTCTTAATCTTTCCATCCGCGTATGAAAATAATCAGCAGAACAGAAGCGATCTGTTGCAAGGTTATATTTTTGTGTGTGCCGTTTTTGGCTTCAAAATCAACCTCGAACGTAATCATCAATGAAAATATACAGTAGACTAATAAGCTTGCTTACTGCTTAACCGTGTTTCTGTCCTCACGGTTGTGACTGACTTCATGGTGTCTGAAAAAGGTTGTACATTTTATTTGTTATAACGTTGTGCTGAATCCAAGGTAAATAATAACGCTAGCTAATTCATATCATTTTACATTAAGTAGCGAACAAGATCGAAAATTTTCCTGTATAAACATGCACATGTGCACTTTGATTACTTCCAGTTTATTCATCTATTTCACTTGGAATTTAAAGAAGTAACCAAGTTGTGAAGATTAAACATCATCAGAGGGAAATCGAATGTTAGGCGTGTACATGTTTCATACAGTATGTGATGCACGGTTCATGTGATAAACGCTGAGTTGTTGATCTGTTCTTAGTCCCAAAACTGATTTATGTTGGATTAGACTAAGAATTTAAGACATTATCTAAGATGACTGACACCACTAGTGAAACCGGTGTTTGTTCTTCTGGTGTTTGGTGTCTCTTCCATCTTCAGCATCTTTTATTTCAGGAGCGTCGTAGAGTCAGGAGCATCAGGAGCATGGAGAAAGGACTTTGGGAATAAATTTACCTCAGGATTGATTATTAAGATGAAGAAAATGCACTGGAGAGTTTAGTTCTCTGACTGCAGTCGCTCTATAGGCAGGACTGAAGTTTCCTAAAGTCTACCCGAGCCTCCAATAACGAACTGGACTCCATATTAACATAAAGACTTCCAACATGAAGCACAATGTGACTGCAGATCAATCCCTGCTATCCATTATCACCCAAATGAGGATGGGTTTCCTGTTGAGTCTGGTTTCTGTCAGGGTGTCTTCCTACTGCCGTCTCAGGGAGGTTTTCCTCACCACCGTCGCACTCAGCTTCATCATCAGGGATCATCCTGAGCTATCCCAGGTAACATATTACTCAAGTAAAAGTATAATCCTCCATTTACATTTACACCTGAGTAAAAATTCCAAAAGTACTCACCTACAAATGTACAGGTATCGACAGTACTGAGCGTGTTTAAGCTTACAGTAGCCTTTAGGACACAGTAACACAGTAATCTCATCACACTGTAATCGTAATGTTTTCATCACTGTCTGAAACTACTGTATCTCCGTGTCTGATTTTAAACTCCTGCTACATGATTGAGTGTTTCACAGGGGGAAGGCAAATCACACTGTTACATGCAGAAATGTCGTGATGTAGAAAGTACAGATATTTGTTATAGCATGTAGTGGAGTAAAAGTTAAAAGTATCCTCTAATAGAACGACTCAAAGTACAGACAGGTGAAGACAGGAAAAGCACTTGATTTGAATTCGCTTATAAAACTCATTTTATTATTTCAATTTCGTCACACATCTGTCCACTCTGATTGTCATGAAAACGAAACATTGCAAAAAACCAAACAATGAAGAAATGACAAGCAGGTGTCGCTGTTGTCACCCCCGGGCACGTGCCGATGAGATAGATCACCACTCCCCCTGGGCCGAGGCGGCACGGTTCGGCTGCATCCCATTCACAAGGAACAGCATAAAGAGTTCTTACTTTGGATAGAATGGAATTGGAAAAGAATGTCGTGAAAGTATGGTGCTTAAGCGTGATGATAGCGATATCGGCACGCGCCCAGTCACCGCGCTCCAGTGTTTCATTTCAGGCATGATTTTTCAGCAAGTGCACACTTCAGCATCATGTCAGCTCTTTTTCATAGTGCAAGTATTAAACTAATTAAGCTTCGAGAGGTTTCACTTATGACAAAACTTCCTGTTCGGGTTGATATGAGGATACAGTAAGACACACTAAGACAGGTCTGGTAGATTGACAGAAAAGATATGAAGGAAGTTTAAAAAAAAAAAAAAAGGGGAAAAAAAAAGAGATACAAAGATGATAATAATAATAATAATAACAACAACAACAACAACAACAACATCTTGCAATTCTCTTGTAGCACCCCCCACATGAACTAAAGCTCAACACCACTGCTAATTTTCTGCTAATGTTTTAATTACATGCCTTTAATAAACAAACGTAGACTACAGATCATCATCTCAGCTCTGAAACAATCGTACATGACGCAAAAAATAAAAAAGATAATTATATGATCTGTAATTCCGCTGTCGAGGTTAACGCTCAGGACGCTGGCGAAAGCTCAGGACGTAACTCGCGCAGTCACTCCGCATGTTGATATAGTTAACGACTAGGTGTTTCTCAAACAATGGGGCGGAGTTTAAGACTTAAGGTAAGCGTTATGTAGTGTTCACGAATTGATCGCATGACATCGTTACTTTGTGCACCCTGTGCTTGATGTACTTATTGCTTCGGCGCTAGCTATCGCCGTGTAGCTGAGAAAGGAGACTAAATGTAAGCTAACGATTACAGTGTGCTGAAATTTGCTTGATTAAACTGAACCTTTGAAATTAATTTGAAAAAAAAAAAAAGCGAGAAGAAAAAATCAGCTTGGCCCCGCCCCCTAGAGCTGTACAGTTTAATCAAATAAAAATCGAAACCTCAAAATGGACCCAAGACTGCAATTTATAGTCCCAAAACTGGTAATATAGTCGGGAATTTACGTAGAGTTTGTCAATAATTTCTTTTTTTTTTTTTATTTAAAAAATCTATATATATTGGCAAACATCATCTTAACGGTATGACTTCAAATTGCTAAATTGTACGTTTAAATGAAACTTTTAATCAAATTGTGCAAGCCTAAGTTTAACGGTTAAACACAAATGACGAATAGCAAAAATTTGCGATCTTGGCAGTGCACTCGGAAACGATAACTTTGATAACTGTTGATAACAGTTACTCGCTGTCATTACCGCCGTTACTCCGATGGGACGCAGCACTAGCTTTATTTATTTATTTATACGATTTAAAGCTAACTAGTTAAAACTAAGCGTAATAACAGACTACAGCTCGTGCTTTACCATGTCATACCACGTCATTTGCATAGAATTGAGAGAGAACCTCCTGGAGAAACGGCCGTCATCGCTGATGATCTGTGAGCGATCACTGACTGACACACACACACACCCCGCTGAATTTAGGCAGCTGATACGCTTTACTCTGCAGTGTTCAGTTTGAGTTTCGCTCCCTTTAGTCAGAATTAGAGTTAACAGTCACAGCATTAAAGACAGAAGAAAAAAAATAAAATAAAATCCCACTCACCCTCAAGCACACACGTAAAGGGACTCTGTTAGGGATGTGCCGATAATCAGTTTTTAATTATTAAAAAAAAAATATATATATATATATGATATGATTTGATACGTTGCGATATTTGTTATTGCGTAGAGCAAGAGATACAGAACCGCGTCCTGGTCGGAAGGCAGTACAGGGACAAAGACGTCCGTCATCGTCCTTTCTTAACAAACATCGTGAATAAACTTCAGTACTGATGCTCGATATCAACGTCAAGTATCGGCACATACCTAACTAGCATTTATAGTTCTATATATATATCTATATATATACGTATAGGCGTTTCACATTAGCGTCGAGGTGAAAATAGAGGAAAAAATAGAATTTTTTTTTTCATATTCAATCAGAAAAAATCTAGAAGATCTACAAAACTTAGCAACACTCTTTGTTTTTATTAAAAATATCTACGCTATTCTGATTACATTCAGTGTTCAGGGTTGGACCGGGCTGTTGCCACGTCGTCGTCACCGGCGTCTTCATGGTTACAGTGTGTGTGTGTGTGTCTGTTAGTGTGTGTGTGTGACCGTGCTAGTAGCGGGTTCGGTACTCATGGTGCCACCTGTTGAAGTCGTTGTAGAAGAGAACGATGCTGCCAGACGCCATGCCGGTAACGATACATCTACACACACACACACACACACACACACACACACACACACACACACACAGAGAGGGATGTGACATGATTATGATACTGAATTTGTTCTGTATTAATTGGTATTGATGTGTGTGTGTGTGTGTGTGTGTGTACCTTTGGTCAGTGGTCATGGCCATGGAGCGAATGGCGGCATCGCAGCCTGGATACGTGAAGAGCTGCTTGAGATCATGAACCTGCCACACAGTGAGAACCCCGCGCTCTCCTCCACACAGCAGGTACTGACCATCCTTACTCAATAACATCGCCTACACACAGACAGAGACAGAGAGAGGGTTGAAATGCCTGGTTAAATGGTTGTTGTGTTCTTCATGCCTGCGATGCATGACCTTCACACACACATTTGTACGACAGTTAGGATAAAGAGTACCGCAGGTGACACCCTCAACCCCTAACCACCTGAAAATGGATCACGCTACACCTGTTACACCACATGACTCAATCTCTGTGTGTGTGTGTGTGTGTGTGTGTGTAATAGGGACATTCTGTAATGGGGACGAGTTCAGGTTGATCTGAGTTTAAGGACCACTTCCTGTTTACACACACTACACGTACAGCGTGGCATCAGACCCTTCGGTGCTCCTGCATGCAGATGATCGTGTATGGGAACTATTCAGCAGACCCGCGTCAGAGCGATCGTGATGAGCTGGACGATGCAATGTACGTCAATTTTATTTGGTCGGAGCGGAGCAGCGTCGAGGGACATTCACACAGCGGTGAGTACGTGCAGGTGGGCGGATAGAAAAACGCAATCTCAGTCCAGGGTTAGACAGGTACTGTACGGATAGACAGACGTGTCCGGTGTTCGAAAGTATTGGAACAGCAATCGGTCTGGGTTGAACAGCTGCTCTTGTTTCAAGTTTGAGATAAAAGACGATGGATCAGAATCACAGCTATCGTTTCCTCAGGTTTTCATCTAGCAGCATTTACGACGACAGTTTTAACTCGGTTTTAGCCTGAGCAAAAGTATTGGAAAAGATCCCCTTAAAGTAATAAGTGCAAAAGCCGGTAACACCCTGAGTGTTGTAGCCATGTTCTCCTCAGCTGTTTGTCCAGTTATTGTTTCCTTTTCCTTCTTCCTTGAGATCTTCTCTTCAGGAGGTGGCATTCTCCTCAGCTTGACCAAAACCTTCTACTTTTCCCACCTCCTGGTGTTGCCTTGCTGATGATGATCATGGTGAAATTCCTACCACTTACACACGATGCATTTCTTGGTACATTTCTGAAAGGAAGGTTTCCGTAGAATTCTCAATTCGCTCCATCAGGAGTTCCATCTTCAATAAAGATTACAACGAGAACGTTCCAGAAAGCAGGTGTACGAGACCCAGCCGTGACTTTACCTCCACCACGAGCTCTGTATGGTTTGGATCATGGGCAGGTCCTTTCTTTCTGCACAAAGCTTTGGTAGAACATAGATAATCTTCTACCAGAAGACTTAGAACTTCTGTGAATTCCAAATGGACTTCTGATTCCTTACTCTTTAGTCGGTGGATTGTGAAACCGTCACCCCTGTACTGTGGAGGTTGTTGATGAGGTCACTGACTCTTGTATTTGGGGTTTTCCCCGTCCGTATCTGTTATTTGCATCAGACCAATCTGGTTTGGAGACATCTCTCTGGTCTTCATGCTGGTTTATCCTTTGTTGTTAAAACAGATAATGATTATTATTATAATAATGCTATTATTATAATATTTAAAATCCTTGATCAAGAGGTTGCAGCAATAGCATTGCCCTTAAGTGGGTGGGAAATAAAACACACCACCTACAACTTTCTCCTGGGAGAACAAACAAAACTCAGGAGCTCAAACCTGAGTTTTTTTTTCTTTCTTTCTTTCCTAGACCAAAGTTTATGAAGAGAACAATAAAACAAAAAACTGTTCCAATACTTTTGAAGGTAACTGTGATTAGACAGAAATAAAGACAGATGAACTGATATGTGTATAGTTAGACAGACAGACACATCAACAGAGAGGCAGACTGTTAACATTTGATAAATGGGATGACGGACATATGCACGGACAGACGAATACGAGTAAGGACAATTAAACTGCGCGTTTCAGATCAGAGACGTGTCCCGTGTCCCACGGTGAGGTGTCAGAAGTCCGTGGCCACAGTGTGCTTGGCGGGGTTGTGCGTGATGCTGCTGATCGTCATCGGGTTGCTGAGCGCGATTAACGGACATCTCAGGAGCAGCTGTCTCAACCAGAGCGCGGAGGTGATGATGAGGTACACGCATCTACAGGGTCACAGTGAGTCCATGTGCACTGCTGCTACTACACACACACACACACACACTACCAATCCCATCTCTAGCTAGCTTCAGTTCTCCCTCAGTTATTACATATATATATATATATATTTTAGTGCAGTGTAACTATCACGTGTTAACTGTATTATTTGCCGTTTCCATGGTTACAGAGATGCCTCGTGTGATTGTTCAAACATTCACTATAATGCTGGTGTGGTGTTTTCCTGTGTTTCAGATTCTTCGCTAACAGATATTCGGTAACGCTGTGTGTGTATGTTTGTGTGTGTGTGTGTGTGTGTGTGTGTGAGAGAGCAGAGGTATCTGAGCCAACGCAGGTGATGACGCTCATCTACTTCATCAGTGTGTGTATATATACTGTATGTACATATGTGTGTGTATATATAAATATATAAAGTTATTATAATATTTAAAAACCTTGTTCAAAGGGATCAAATAATTAGCATCGCTCATAAATCTTTTTAAAAATAAATAATAATAAAAAAATCAATAAATAAAACAACCTGTACAATCTGGTGTTTAGTCATGCAGCCGAAAATAAAATGTACACACACTTCCTCATGAACCAAGTGTCTAAAGTTTTTCACTGAAGTGTTGAACCGTCACAGTAATGAAAGCGCAAAGCTACCAATTTAGCATCATGTAAACTACACAGCTTTAAGCCATAAGGATGATGCTGTGTTAAACTACTGTCTTTAAATAAATAAATAGATGAAACAACAAAGGGGGCATGGCCTATAGTTTAGATGAAAATATCCCATCCATACTGTAGGTCCATCCTGGATCCTCTGTAGTCCAACTAGGGACTGTGGAGGCCGATCGAACCTGGACCCTGGCGGTGTGAGGCGATGATGCTAACCACTGCGCCGTCGTGCCGCCAGGTGAGAATATAGTAGATTGTGGGATTGTTCTTTTAGTTACTCTACATATAACTTGGATTTATTCTGATAAGTATAAATAACTTTACCAAGCCAAAGGACTTTTTTTTTTTTTTTGACAAAGCGGTGGCTGTAAGCTTTACTTTCCCTTTAACTCGAGTGCGAACAATAAAGAAAACCACTGTTTTGTTAAACCGTCATTGTAATAATACAGAATTTGCGTTTTTGTAACTGTGTGTATGATGGTAAAGACATGACAGAGTGAATAAACCATTTTGTATTTCAACTGAGTCTTCTTTGCATTACTGCTCGTCCTTCCTTCCAGCACAAAGCCACACTCACAATCGCTCATAACTTACTCTGAAAATAAACTGAGGGTTTAGCTTGAATGACATTTCCTGAATTTAAAAAAAAGGTAGGTAATTCCTAAAAAGTGCCACAAACCTGCCGCATGACACTGTTGCTGCTGCATACGTGTGTGTGTGGGGCAGAGTGACAGATGTGGGACAGCGCCAACAAAATTGCTAAAATTACAAGACGTATACATCATTTATTTAAAAAAAAAAAAAAAGAAAAGAAAGTGTTTTACATTTTGTAACAGAACTGTGAAATTGTTGATGTGAGTTTTGGATGAGATCTTAATAAGGTACACTACATAGACACACATTCTAGCATTTGGGACACAGGCCTTAAAATGGCCCACAACTACTCTGGACACTCCAGGGTTTGGGACAGAGTCGCTGACTTGTTTTAGAATTGTGATGGATGTGCTATGTTCGCTAACGCCCCCCCCCCCCTGTGGACCGCCTGATCGTGCCTTCAGCTAAACTGTCTCACTTCATCTCGGGCCAATCAGATCCACTTCGGCTCGGCTCTCTCGATGGAGCTCTGGCGTCGGACTCCAGCAGTGCCAGGACCAGAGAGAGACAGATTTATTCCCTTCATCTGCTGGTGTGGGTTGTGTTACACTGTAAAGAGTCCCTCAGGAAACACTGATAATATACTGCCGCAAGGACGAGGGAGTCTTTTTATGCACTTTGGACTCGTTGCAGAACATCGCTCATGTCAGGAAGTCGGCAACAGACCTACTACTGTGCGCTGATCCTTTTCTGGTAATATAACAATATTTAAAGGAAGTTATTTTAATTAGGTGTTTTGTGGTCAGGCCAGAAACAGAGCTGAGGGTGCCGTAGAGCTCAATTATTTCTGCTCAATTAAATAAATTAAAACTGTCACCTACTGTACTGAAGAAACATTCTGGGCTCTTGCAGTGCTGACTCAGGGGCTTTTATGTCCTGGTCCTGGCTAACTATCAAGTAATTTCATCAACAGACTGTCCATCAATTCATCTTTCTTATCATCCATCCATCCATCCATCCATCCATGCATCCTTCTAATCAACCACTAATCCATCCATCTCATCATCTCTCCATCCATCTAATCATCCATCCATTCATTTTATAATCCATGCATCAATCCATTCATCCATCTATTCAACCACCAATCAATTCATCTGATAATGAATCCATCCATTCATCTGATCTCGCATACATACATCCATCTAATCAACCACTAACCCATCCATCAAATCATCCATCCACCCATGCATCAATCCATTCATGCATCTAATCAACCACCAATCCATCCACACCGATCATCCATTTGTTCAATCCATTTGCTCATTCATCCATCCATCTGGCCATCCATACATTCATCTGATCATCCATCAACACATCTGACCATCAACAATCCATCTACCTGATCATCCATCCATCCATCTGGTCATCCATCCATCAACCCATTCATCTGATCATCCATCAAGCTGTTCACATCCATTTCCAAATCCATCCATCCATTTAATCAACCATTAATCCATTATCCGTTCATTCATGTGATCATCCATCCATTCCTTATAATCATCCTTCTGTGATCCATTTATACGATCATCCATCCTTACATTCATTTTATTCGACCACCCATTTAGCAATCCATCTACCTGATCCATCCATCCAGGATTGTTCCAAGAATGACAACATGGCATGTTAATACTGGTCAATTTTCCATCCATCAATTTTGTGCAACCTTCGATCTGTCCAGTCAATGCTTTGACAACCCATCAATCCAATCATACAGATAATGATGCATGCTATGGTATGTTTGTTGCATTTTGGTGAATTGTTTGCAGTGACCTATTTGTCCATCTATCTGTCCATCCACAGATTCATCTATGTTTTCAGTTTTCTATCCATTCATTCTTTCATCCATCTACTGATTTGTCCATCCATCTATTCGTTTGTGTGTCTATCCACTGTTCTATCTGCTTAGCCATGGTTCTTATTTTGCTAAAAATGCTAGATTACTAGATATGTTCATATCACTTTATCTATTCATCCTTCATCCATCTACCTTTTCTCCAGTCTCCAGTTCTTCCTGCTATATTTCCTTTGTCTTCTCATCTTTGTTCCTGGGCTATGTTAGCATGCTCATGTTAGCATGCTGTGATCACTGAAGATGTTTTTATAAAGAACGTCTGGGAAAGTATGTGTGCGAGGGACGACTTTTTTTTTTTTTTTTTCCTCCTGGACCGCTCAAAAAACGCTTGCTGTCTTTCCCACTACAGTTGGTATAAATCACACGTCCTTTTCAGGAACGGTCCAACATGGCCGCCACAACTCACATCTCAGACCCACGGTGAGTGTGTAAGACTAAACAGAGCCGTCGCCCCAGAGACAGCAAACAGAGCGCAGGCCGTTTTTCATCCCTCTCTCGCTCTCTAATCTGTCTCTTCTGGGCCAAAGTCTGTCTGGAGAGGGCAAGGCCAGGGATTTATAGAGACATTAATGCAATCAATTACATATGGCTGCATGTTTCAGGAAGAAAGAATCTGCTAAAAGGGTTACACTCAAGTGACACAGCCAGAAAGAGAGAGAGAGAGAGAGAGAGAGAGAGAGAGTGATAAAAACAGCTCTATATATGAATACTGTGTCTTCTGGTTTTAATGCGTGTGCATCTCAGTAGTTTAGCTGAAGGTAAAACAGAGTAAAAATGCTAACAAAATCTTTACTAACTATATAATAATAATATTAATAATAAGAGCCTGATCTGCACAACAACTTGGCACAGGTTTTACGCTGGATGCCCTTCCTGATGCAACCCTCCCATTTTATCCGGGCTTGGGACCGGCGCTGCATTCTCCAGTGGCTGGGGTTTGGGCGTTGGGTGGGAATCGAACCCGGGCCTTCCGTATGGCAATACATCATGTTAGCATGATTAGCTCGATCATGTACTGTATTAGCCTGGATTGCTGCTAATCATGTTAGTGCTTAGCCAGGTTTAATGATTAGCAACGCTAGTCGGGTTAAAACATTTCTGGCATATTTAGGAAAATCTATGTGGTCAAGAAATTATTAATAATCCACGTCTTCAATACATTGTTGATAGTGTTTCGGCTGCTTCCGTTGTTGCAGTGGCTGGGATTTGGGCATTGTGAGGGAATTGACCCCAAGCCTTCCACATGGCAAGTGAGAAATCTACCACTGAGACAACAATGCCACTTGAACTAACTATAAAAATGTAAAATAAAACAATTTTTTTTTACATAAGTTTAGAAGTTACCATTATCACAAATAGCAAATCATGCTAATCACATCCTAGCATCCCAGCACCTTACAATTCATGATTAGCCAGTTAACAAGTTACTGTAACTGTGAATCAGGGCTAGCATTCAAACATTTCAGTCATATTTTATTTAAATCAGCTGTATGGTCTGGATAACTAATAACTAATATATCCAATAATCTAATAATCCAGACATTAAATAAATTAATGAATGTTTATTTTAAAAAAGGTGCTAATCAAGCTAATAATAAATAACAGACAGAGATTGGTTGGATAGGTTTTGGGTACCATTATGAAAAACAGAATTTTTACCCAGGCTGCACACTTTATTCATGCTAACTGTTGCTAGTATTTTACTTTAGGTGCATTAATAAATGTTCATTTAAAAAACAAACAAAACACTCTACATAAAGATACTAAATATGCTCATTAAAAAAATTACAAAAAGGATTATCTTTAAGTTAGCACTATGAGAAAAATAATTTTTACCTCAGCTGCAATCACTCTTTATTCATGCTAACTATTGCTAGTATTTTATCTTTTATCTTTTTTTTTTTTTTGAGAAAAGTTTATTCAGATAATTAATCTGTCTAGTCATCTGTTAGCGATTAATGTTAGAAAGATGATGTTTTAAGGTGGTGGATTAGCCTAGTTTTGCTAGCTCTGTAGTTGTACTAACGCTAGCTAGAGTTAATGATGTTAGCGGTTAGTCAGGTCACTCAGTGGTTATCAGGTTAGACAACGGTTTAGCAGTTTAGCCAGATTAGCGTGTGTAGTTGAGGCCCTTCATCAAGGCAGGAAGAGATTTTTTTTTCCTTTTCTCCACACGTCAGCATAAATGAAAACAAATAGCAGCAGAACGCTAATGGAGGAAGCTAATCAGGGTCTGGCAATGAATGCTGCTGCTCTTTGTAATGGGAAACAGGTGTGTGTGTGTGTGTGTGTGTGTGTGTGTGTGTGTGTGTGTGAGCTCTGTGGATTTTCCCAGGCCTGCAGGAAAGGGAAAGTGATGGAGAAAGAAGGAGCTGGTGGATTTCTGGGAGCGCTGCCCGTTAGTGACTAATGTGACCTCTCACACGCTACGACTGCTCTTAGATATTCTGACACACACACACACACACACACACACACACACACACACACACACACACACACACACACACACACACACTTTCTCCCTTAGGCCACTCTCAGAAATCTCTAGTCTCTCTGTCATGTTGTAACACTTCAGATCAAAGGCCAGGCCTTTCAGAGCAGAGGAGACGGAGTGATGGAGGGAGCGAGGGAGGAGTGCAGACGGAGTCCAGAGCGAACGCTGTGCTTTAATCATGCTCCGTTCCAAAATCAGAACAAAAGGAGAACGAGTGGAACCTGATTTCCCAAGCGCCCTTAATAATGAGCGCGCTCCTGAACGCAGGACCAGACTTTCCTTCCTTCCTTTTATTGCTTTATTTATTAACACACACACACACACACACACACACCTCTGGTGACATCTCCACCTTTCCCCCTCTTCCAGCCAAACTCACAGATGTTACATATTAAATAAATGTTTTTTACACAACATCCGTGATATTAATTGCTGAAACGCACAAACACACTGATTTTTCATTTTGCTCTGATTACAGCGCTCATCGTTTCGATAAGCCTATCCATAAATGTCACAACATTGACTTCCGTCCAGAGGCGCATTCATTTCTCTCCAAGCCTTCTCCGGCACTTCCCGGAGATTCTCGGCGCGGTTAAGGTCTGGACTCTGTGGTGGCCGATCCATGTGTGAAAATGATGTCTCATTCTCCCTGAACCACTCTCTCACAATTTGAGCCAGATGATTCCTGGCATTGTCATCTTGGAATATACCCAAAAAGAAGAAAAACTCCATAGATGGAGATAACCTGGTCATTCGGGACATTCAGATCATCAGCTGACCTCATGTTTCGGGCACGTAACGAGTGACCCAAAATCATAACACTGCCTCCAGAGGGTTGTTCTGTAGACACTAGGCATGACGGGTGCATCACTTCATCCGCCTCTCTTTGTACCCTCAGATCACATGACCTTTTTCCAACGCTCCACAGTCCATTCTTCATGCTCCCGAGCAATCCGAAGCCTTTTTTTCACCTAGTCTCACTGATAAATGCTTCGCCTGAGGCTACACAGCTGTTTAGTCCCAGTCCCTTGAGCTCTCTTCACATTGTGTGTGTAAATGATCTTACTTTCACTATTAAACATACCCGTGAGTTCTTCTTCCCCCCATCACACTCATTCAGGATGTTTTTCCAAAAACCACATTTCTTCCTCAAAGAAGATGGTTCAGCGCTACCCGTCCAGGGTTTAATAAAGTCTTTTTCCTCGTTCTTAACTTAATTTTAGTACTTTCAGCAGCAGTCTCCTTAGTTGTTTTCTTTGCTTGAGACAGGACAATAGTGTGAACCTTCTGTAACAAAGTAACACCTTTGTCCTCTGACATGGTTGTTTAAATAACTTGTTGCAGCTGAACCAGATTAATCACTGCAGTAATCATACAATGTAAGAATCTTAACTATTCGCTTTTATTTTTCCAGGTGGTGACTTTTTCCAGGTGGTAGCTGGTTTTACTAAACTAAAGACTAACTATACACCTTATTTTGCAATTTTTTATTAAAATAAAAAGACTAACTCAACTTGAAATTTGTCATTAAAGCATCTACTAAATCTGCTAATCTTGATAAATAGTTAACCTGACTAAACATGAGTGTAAATAAGATAGCTAATCTTACTTAAGATGCTAATCTTAATAAACATGCTAACCTTGGGAATGTGACTAAAGTGGCAGATTTAACAAAACTAAACAATCTTATTAAAACTGCAAACCTGACCAGATAGCTAATCTGACTAATTTCAACAAAATGATGACCTGACTAGCGCTGCTAATCTGTCCAAACCTACTCGTTTGACTACACCGCTAACAATGCGTAAACACTGACTAATGCTGCTAGCCTAGCTGTTCCAAACACAGTGCCATATTTAATCTAGATTAGAAGTCTAGTTTACAATCGGATTCATTTTAATCTGGTTTCAATGCTTTCAACTTGCAAAGCTGAAACGCTACACACTCAAGAGTTTCAATTTGTGTGAACACTGTTGCTAGGCAACTGAAAACGAGCATAGCTAGCTAACGACTGAGGATAGTAATGTACTGTAGCTAACTAGTGTAAAGTGTGCCGAATCCGATTGCGGTGTGTGTGTCAGTTAGTTTTACCTTGATGTTGTCCTCGATGTGTGTGTCGCGCAGCAGTTTGCCGTTGATGTTGTACACACACACGTGTCCAGAGCGGTAGTAGATGACGCAGTGTCCCTCTGCACTCGCCTGCATCAGCATCGGCCTCTCGCTGCTCTCGAACACACGCAGCAGCTCTCCGCTCACCGAGTGTAACAGACACGGACCGTCTGCGCTCACACACACACAATCTCAACTTTAGGCCATAATTCAAATTTGATGCATTGCCATGAGGAAGTCTTAATTTCTCTGTGTGTGTTCTACCTCTGGAGCCGCTGATGACCACTCCGAGCTCCGCGCAAACACTCGCGCAGGTCACTTCACAGTCATGGCCCGTCAAAATCGCTCGCGGGGTCACAAAGTCTGCACACATACACACACACACATCCAGCTCTGTTTGGAGAGTGTGTACAGTGATAACACACGCATACCGAGGAGCACACACTGGCTAAGTTTCAGCTAGCGTATATCAACTATATTTACTTTATAACCGCTAGATTTCATGCTAATATTTAGCTTAGCTAGGTGTTATTATCTATGATTAGGGATAAAGGTATAATATAAGATCTGTTTCTCTAAACAGAAAAGCATCATGGGAAATAGGGGAGGGAAGAAAGAATTCATTCATGGCTGTTTAATAACTGTGGATTTGCAATTCTTTTCCAACCACACACACACACACACAAAGGCAGCACACAAATTCATGTGCATTTACAACAATTAGTGAAAAATAGAGCGCATTCTATGACAGGCCACTAGATGTCAGTGTGCCCTGCAGAATACACAGCAATTTAAACAACTAGATGTGTGTAAGAGACCAGACTGCGTCTCGTATGTACACGTACCTGCAGTGCATTATGGGTATAACACACACACAAAAACAAAACACACGCCTGTTTCGTTAACTGAATCACAATTAGCAATAAATCCTGTTCCGTATGTAAACCAGCTCACTGGTCTCTCTAGTCAGATGAGAGTGTGTTACTTTAAAGGATAACCAGTAAATCACATAACTAAGCCTGTCATGTAAATGTGTGTGTGTGTGTAAATGAGAGACAGAGTTGCTCCTATTACAGAGTTTTACTGCAGGTTTTAATGCAGTGTTGGGACACTTGACCTCTCCTACCTTCAACCCTAGAGTATAGCAGAAGCACGCACACACACACACACACATGGTGTAGCGTAATACTAAGATATATTTTACATAATAATTTACTAAATATTAAACGAGTGTGTAGTTGTAACGAGTGTGTGTTAGGATTGTGACGAGTGTGTAGTTATAAGGAGTGTGTGTTAGGATTATGATGAGTGTGTAGTTATAATGAGTGTGTGTTAGGCTTGTAGTGAGTGTGTAGTTATAATGAGTGTGTGTTAGGATTGTGACAGGTGTGTAGTTAGAATGATTGTGTGTTAGGATTGTAGTACGTGTGTAGTTATAACGAGTGTGTGTTAGGATTGTAGCGAGTGTGTCGTTAGAATGAGTGTGTGTTAGGATTATGATGAGTGTGTAGTTATAATGAGTGTGTGTTAGGATTGTAGTGAGTGTGTAGTTAGAATGAGTGTGTGTTAGGATTATGATGAGTGTGTAGTTATAATCAGTGTGTGTTAGGATTGTAGCGCGTGTGTAGTTATAACGAGTGTGTGTTAGGATTGTGACGAGTGTGTAGTTATAACGAGTGTGTGTTAGGATTGTAGCGCGTGTGTAGTTATAACGAGTGTGTGTTAGGATTGTAGCGAGTGTGTAGTTATAACGAGTGTGTGTTAGGATTGTGACGAGTGTGTAGTTATAATCAGTGTGTGTTAGGATTGTAGCGAGTGTGTAGTTATAACGAGTGTGTGTTAGGATTGTGACGAGTGTGTAGTTATAACGAGTGTGTGTTAGGATTGTATTGTGTGTGTAGTTATAACGAGTGTGTAGTTATAATGAGTGTGTGTTAGGATTGTAGCGAGTGTGTAGTTATAATGAGTGTGTTAGGATTGTAGTGAGTGTGTAGTTAGAACGAGTGTGTGTTAGGATTGTATTGTGTGTGTAGTTATAATGAGTGTGTGTTAGGATTGTAGTGAGTGTGTAGTTATAATGAGTGTGTGTTAGGATTGTAGTGAGTGTGTAGTTATAATGAGTGTGTGTTAGGATTGTAGTGAGTGTGTAGTTAGAATGAGTGTGTGTTAGGATTGTGATAAGTGTGTAGTTATAATGAGTGTGTGTTAGGATTGTAGTGAGTGTGTAGTTATAATGAGTGTGTGTTAGGATTATGATGAGTGTGTAGTTATAATCAGTGTGTGTTAGGATTGTAGCGCGTGTGTAGTTATAACGAGTGTGTGTTAGGATTGTGACGAGTGTGTAGTTATAACGAGTGTGTGTTAGGATTGTGATGAGTGTGTAGTTATAATGAGTGTGTGTTAGGATTGTAGCGAGTGTGTAGTTATAATCAGTGTGTGTTAGGATTGTAGCGAGTGTGTAGTTATAACGAGTGTGTGTTAGGATTGTGACGAGTGTGTAGTTATAACGAGTGTGTGTTAGGATTATATTGTGTGTGTAGTTATAACGAGTGTGTGTTAGGATTGTGATGAGTGTGTAGTTATAATGAGTGTGTGTTAAGATTGTAGCGAGTGTGTAGTTATAATGAGTGCATTAGGATTGTAGTGAGTGTGTAGTTATAACGAGTGTGTGTTAGGATTGTAGTGAGTGTGTAGTTAGAACAAGTGTGTGTTAGGATTGTATTGTGTGTGTAGTTATAACGAGTGTGTGTTAGGATTGTAGTGAGTGTGTAGTTATAATGAGTGTGTGTTAGGATTGTAGTGAGTGTGTAGTTATAATGAGTGTGTGTTAGGATTGTAGTGAGTGTGTGTTAGGATTGTAGTGAGTGTGTTGTTATAATGAGTGTGTGTTAGGATTGTGACGAGTGTGTAGTTATAATGAGTGTGTGTTAGGATTGGTGTAAGTGTGTAGTTCACCGAGTTCACCGACACACACTCACACTCACACACACACACACACACACACACACACACACAGTGAGAGGCGTTACCGTTGTGTGAGTCTCCGATACAGCAGTGTTTGCCGCTCCAGTACCACAGCAGCAGTGTGGCGTCTCTTGAGCCACTCAGCACGTAGCAGTCGCCACCGATGTACGATTCAGACCGGAACACACACGTCACCACGTCACGGTGACCGAACACGATCTGTACCAGCTTCCCTACAGACACACACACACACACATCAGGTCACACATTTCCATCCCTCTCTTTCTCGCTCCAACCCTTTCCGTCCACATTTCATCTCTCTTTCCCTCCATTAACTCCTCCATTCATTCTTCACTTTTCCTTCATCTCTTTTTGATCATATTCTTTCTTCCATCCCTCCAAATTTCATCCTCTCAGTTTGTTTGCACTTTAATCTGGGAAACTTGCTTAATTATTAAACCTGTGTGACTTCTGTCATGTGTGTGTGTGTGAGTGTGTGTGTGTGTGTGTGTGTTACCTGTGTCAGTGTTGTAAATGCGGAAGCTCTTGTCCCAGAAGCCGGCGATGAAGAGGAAGCGATTATCGGCCGAGACGAGGAAGCAGTGAGAGTTCACCTCCACGCTCTGATCCAATAAATCACACACCTGTCTGCGGTGCATCAGGTTACCCACTGCACATAGAGACAGAGAGACAGAGAGAGAGAGAGAGTTAGACACAGACAGACAGATGGAGACACAGACAGAAAAACAGACACACACATATACCCATAGACACACAGAAAGAGGGGGACGCCCAGGCAGACAAAAAACACAGACAGACACAAACATAGACAGACGGAGACACAGACAGTGCAAATGGAGACACACAGACAGAGAGACAGACAGACACCCACACACATACCCACAGACATACAGAAACAGGGGGACGCCCAGACAGACAGGCAGACAGACAGACAGATGGAGACACGGGCACTGCAGAAGGAGACATACAGACAGAGAGACAGACACACACCCACAGAAAGAGGGGAATGCCCAGACAGACAGAAGGACAGATAGGCAGACAAAAAACACACACACACAAACACAGAGGCACAAACAGATAGACAGACAGAGACAGACACATGGACAGACAGATGGAGACACAGACAGAGAGAGACACACCCACAGACACACAGACAGAGGGGGATGCCCAGACAGATAGGCACAAAAAGACAGACAGATAGAAAGAGAGAGACACTCCCAAAGACACACACATATATACAGACACACAGCGACAGACGACAGACAGACACTGAAACACTGGCGGACAAAGAGACAGATACAGAAGGACACACACAGACACAAACAGACAAAACAAGACAAGACAGACAGACAGATAGAGTGAGAGATAGACACACAGACAGACACACGTACGCAAAGAAAGCCACAGAGACACAGACACAGGCAGATGGAGACAAACAAACAGACACACACACACACCCACAAACACATAAAAAGTGGTGGGTTGCCAGACAGACAGACTCAGAAACAAAGACAGAGAAGCATTCTAACCGTCACACAGACACAGAAACACAGGCAGACAAAGAGACAAATACAGAAGAGGACACACATAAACAGAAAGATGGACAAAGACAGACAGAAACAGACAAGCAGGCACACACACACACGTGGATACACACAGACAGAGACACATCATCAGCCACGGACACATGAATGTAACTAGTGTGTGTGTGTGTGTGTGTGTGTGTGTAATTTGGTTAGGTCACTGTTGCTTGCTACACCGGCTGTGTTTTATTTACAACCACTGAGCGTTCTGCTCTAAACATCTGGCTGTGTCCCAAATAAAGTAGTAACATCTGTTCCCTCAGGATAAACAGTGAGTGGAACTGCCTTTAATAACAACAATAATAATAATAATAATAATAATAACTCCTAACTAGAAAACTCAGAGTGTGTGACAGACTCGTCTCTCTCTGTCTCTGGTCTTGTCCTCCTCTTTGTCTCCTCTTCACTCCTTCCCATCTGTTTCTCCTCTCGTCCCTCGCTCCTCCCCTGTCAGGCCATATTGTTTCGACACACTCAATCTCACGCCCTCAATCAGACATCATTACACCATCCATACTCATTCACACTGACAGAGGAAGAGAGCTCTGTGTGTGTGTGTGTGTGTGTGTGTGTGTGTGTGTGTGTGTGTGTGTGATATACAGGCACAGCTACAGCTCATTGCTTTCCAATTTGCATGTAAATGCTGAGTGGAGGACAAACGTGTGACAAACTGTTCTCATCTCCTCGACAGGCCACGCCCACTCATCTCCACAGCCAATCACGAACACGCACACACGTATACACAAATGAGTCACACACCTATCACAGGGTCGATCTCCACCGGCAGCTGGTACTGCTGCTCCGCGTTCGAGGAGCTCTGGTGACCTGAGAGAGTGAGACAGAGAGAGAGGGTGAGACAGAGAGAGACAGTGAGAGAGTAAGAGAGAGACAGAGAGAGAGTGAGACAGAGAGAGAGTGAGAGAGAGAGAGAGTGAGAGACAGAGAGAGACAGATAAGTTCTTTATTATTCATTTATTTATTAATTTTTTACTGTTCATATTTCACATGTTTATAATGTTTATAAATGTTTATAAACTCTAACAGGTACAAGAAATGGACAGGAAATGGGCTATAGAAACAGGAATTTATAAGGATATTGGTTCCAGGAAAATGCAAGGGACAGGAAGTCAGCTACAGAAACAGGAAGTGAAGACAGTCAGCTATAGAAACAGGAAGTGAAGACAGTCAGCTATAGAAACAGGAAGTGAAGACAGTCAGTTATTGAAACAGGAAGTGAAGACAGTCAGCTATTGAAACAGGAAGACAGTCAGCTATTGAAACAGGAAGTGAAGACAGTCAGTTATTGAAACAGGAAGACAGTCAGCTATAGAAACAGGAAGTGAAGACAGTCAGCTATAGAAAAAGGAAGTGAAGACAGTCAGTTATTGAAACAGGAAGTGAAGGAAGTCAGTTATAGAAACAGGAAGTGAGGACAGTCAGTTATTGAAACAAGAAGTGAAGGAAGTCAGTTATAGAAACAGGAAGTGATGACAGTTAGCTACAGAAATGGGAAGTGAAGGAAGTCAGCTGTAGTTTGGTGGTATAAAAAGAAAGAAGCAGGAAGAGTAAACAGTAGGAACAGGAAATGGACAGGATGTGAAGATTTAAGTCACAAATGGAAGTGGTCTCAGAAGGAAGTGCTACGGGAATGGAAAGTAGACACGAAGTGTACGCCGGTGACTGACAGGAACAGAAAGTGAACGGGAGATATGATGGATGCAGTGTATTTAATACGTGTGTGAGAGTGTGTGTGTGTTAGAGACGCCATTTCCCATGATGCTGTGCTCACCGGTGAGGCCGTGCCACTTGTTAATGGAGAAGATGCGGTTGGCCGTGACGGTGACGATGGCGGGGTTGGCCAGGCCGGCCTGAGTGTGAGCCGACACGTACACCACCGGAGAGTTAGAGGGAAACTTCAGCACCATGATCACGTCCTGCTGCATCTGCTCCGTAAACATCAGCGGGGTCTGTGGAGAGAGTGAGACGATGGGAGAATGAGACAGACAACGAGAGTGGAGAGAGAGGTAAAAAGGGACAGTGAGTGAGACAGGTATAAGACAGGTGAGTGAGGCAGAAGGGAGAGAAAGTGAGACATGTGGAGAAGGTGAGATGAGGATGTGAGACCGGAGAAGAGGGTAAGAGGGGGTGGAGAGATAGAGATAGGCAGGTGGAGAGTGAGACGATGGGAGAGTATTAGATAGGTGGAAGGAGAGTGAGAGAGTGAGACAAGTGGAGAGTGTGAGTGAGACAGGTGGAGAGAATGAGACAGGTGGGGAGGAGGCGGAGAGAGAGAAAACATGCATGGTTTGTGGTGCTTTGGCTCTAATAGACAATTACAAAAAGTTCTGTATTAGATCTTCAGTAACAAACACACACACACACGCACACACACCACAGCTGTTTGATTGCACTTAGCCACCCGACCATCAAGTGCACTTCCTCGACAGGGAGCGTAGAGTTTGCAAATATAACCAAAGTCATGTGTGTGTGTGTGTGTGTGTGTGTGTGTGTGTGTGTCTGTGTGTGTGTGAGAAACTCACCACCTGCATGGCAGAGCTCCGTGGTGGATGAGGCTCGATCAGCAGCTGAGATGGAGTCTGACCAAAACTCCGGATCTGAGACTCTACAGCCTGAGAGATAGAGATAGAGAGACAGAGACAACTAATCAGTCAAACTAACCACATTCTTGTTGGTGAGACACACATCATGACCAAAACCCATTGGAAAATACCAGGATGGATGAATATGCCTAAAAAAAAAAAAATTTGCCAGCACCCTTCACATCGTCCTGTTATGCTAAAGTGCTAGTTTTCGGCTAACAGGATAGCTTGAGAGAGAGGGAGAGAAACAGAAGCAGGAAGAGTAAAAGATAAAGAAAAGGAGAGAAAGGGAGAACAAACGGAGAAAAAGAGAAGCAAAACGGGACAGATAGGGGGAAGTAGAGAGTAGGGAAAAGAGACAGACAGGTAAGGTGTGAAAATGAAAGAAAGAAAGAAAGAAAGAAAGAAAGAAAGAAAGAGAAAAAACAGAAAGAGGAAAGACAGACAGACAGGAAAAGATGAGACGAGATGAGAGAGAGAGAGAGTGTTATCAGAAATAAAAGTAGTCAACTCTCACTCTGGCTGCATTACATTGGTCTCTTTCTCTCTCTGTTTCTTTCTCTCTCCTTCGTTTATCCTACACTTCTGTCTGAGCTAGGCAACACTAATCCTCCAGTGTTCGCATCACACACACACACACACTGGATTCTCACTGTCTAAGGGCACTAAAGAAGGGATCACTCACTGATCTCACATTCTGCCTCAGTTCTAACCTGCTACACTACTTCACTAATTTCTGTAATTGTTACTTGTGTCCTGTATTCTAGTGCTAGAAGTAGTGTCTGTGTGTCTGGATTAATGTGTGGGTGTCTGGGGTAGTGTCAGCAGTAATGTTTGGGTAGTGAAAGGGGTAGTGTCTAGGTTTCAGGGGTCTGGGGTAGTATCAGTGGAAGCCTCTGGGTTCCGGGGTAGTGTCATGGGTAGTGTGTCTGGGGTAGTATCTGGGTGTCAGGGGTAGTGCAGGGGTAGTGTCTGAGTAGCGTCAAAGTGACTGGGGTAGTGTCTATGGCAGTAAAAGGGGTAGTGTCTGTGGAAGCATCTGGATTCCGGGGTAGTGTCATGGGTAGTGTGTCTGGGGTGAGGGCTGGGGTAGTGTCTGAGATAATATCCGGGGTAGTGTGTGTGGGTGTTGGGGTAGTGTCTGTGGAAGCGTCTTGGTTCCGAGGAAGTGTCTGGGGTAGTGTCTGAAATAATATCAGGGGTAGTGTGTGTGTGGGTGTTGGGGTAGTGTCTGGGGTAGTGTCTGTGGAAGCGTCTGGGTTCCGAGGAAGTGTCTGGGGTAGCGTCTGGTGTAGTGTCTGTGGAAGCGTCTGGGTTCTGGGGTAGTGTCTGGTGTAGTGTCTGGGGTAGTGTCTGGGGTAGTGTCAGGGGTAGTGTCAGGGGTAGTGTCAGGGGTAGTGTCAAGGTGACTGGGGTAGTGTCTATGGCAGTAAAAGGGGTAGTGTCTGTGGAAGCATCTGGATTCCGGGGTAGTGTCATGGGTAGTGTGTCTGGGGTGAGGTCTGGGGTAGAGTCTGGGTGTCTGAGATAATATCAGGGGTAGTGTGTGTGGGTGTCGGGGTAGTCTCTGGGGTAGTGTCTGTGGAAGCGTCTGGGTTCCGAGGAAGTGTCTGGGGTAATGTCTGGTGTAGCGTCTGGGTTCTGGGGAAGTGTCATGGGTAGTGTCTGGGTGTATGGCGTAGTGTATGGCGTAGTGTATGGCGTAGCGTACTGGGGTAGTGTCTGGGGTAGTGTCTGGGGGTAGTGTCTGGGGGTAGTGTCTGGGGGTAGTGTCTGGGGGTAGTGTCTGGGGGTAGTGTCTAGGTGTCCGGAGTAGTGTCTGGGGTAGTGTCTGGGTAGCGTCTAGGTGTCTGGATTAGTGTCTGGGGGTAGTGTTGGGGTAGTGTTGGGGTGTCTGGAGTAGTGTCTGGGGGGTAGTGTTGGGGTGTCTGGAGTAGTGTCTGGGTGTCAGGGGTAGTGTCTGGGGGTAGTGCCCGGGTAGCATTGGGGTGTCTGGAGTAGTGTCTGGGCAGTGTCTGGGTATCTGGAGTAGTGTCAAGGTAGTGTCTGAAGTAGTGTTTGGGTGTCGGTGTAGTGTCTGGGGCAGGGTTACAAGTGAAGAAAGAAGAGAAGAGGAGAAATGAGAAGAGAAGACATGACACAAACCGAGCGAGAAGAAGAGAGAGAGAGAAACAGGAAAGAAGAACAGAGAAGGACAAAAAAAATGCCAGGAGACAGAGAGAGGACAGGGGAGATTGAGGAGATTATTATGTGATGTAAATGGTGGTGGTGTCCTTATGCAGGAGCACTGGCCCTTCACTGATGAGTTCTCTTTATATCTCACACACACACACACACACACACACACACACACACACACACACACACACACACACACACACACACACACACACACAGTGGTCTTGCTTCCAGAGTCAGCTGATTTATTCGGGACCCTGACAGGAGCGAACAAAGCTCTCACACTTAACATAACGGGGTCTGTATAGGTGTGTGTGTGTGTGTGTGTGTGCGTGTGTGTGTGTGTGAGCAAGTGCAAGTACACACACATACACAGCTTTGTCTCTGTATAAAATATAGATAAATAGACAGATAGATATTAGACCTTTAGATTAGTGTTCTGGTTGCCTAGCAACAAGGTACTTATAACTTCCATGTGTTGTGTGTAAAAGTCGGGATATCTAAAGCATACTTTTAGAGGTGACTGATCTTCCTGTTGAGTGTGAGTGTGTGTGCGTGTGTGTGTGTGTGTGTGTGTGTACCTCTCTCAGCATCGGCTCAGTGATGGAGCTGAGGTTCACCGCCCCCTCGTAGGTGAGGTAGTAGTAGACGTTGAGGGCGCGCGCTGCTTCCGGTCCACGCTGCTTGTAGCCGAAGATCAGATCCACCCACTGATGGAGCTGACACGACACAAACTCACTCTCCAGTGCCTACAAACACAAACACACCAGAATGTCAGTACACACACACCAAAACTGCACAGTACAATCTCTCCATATGGTTTATCATCTGTCACTAATAATATCACGTCCAGTATCTGAAAGTAGGGGTTTCTGTGTTGTTTATTTACTTGAGAGTGCTTTAATGATAACAGACACACACACACACACACACACACACACTCACACACACACATTTACGAGTGTACATAAAGACCCATCATAAACCTGGATTAATTAGCACAACACACACTCCTTCCTCTGATCATCACAGTCAAATTAACACACACACACACACACACACACACACACATATTACACTAGGTGCTTAAATGACCATTTATATAGGTTAGAGGCTGAGGGCTGCGGCGGCGCATCGTTCATGTGCACGTCGTTTCCCCCTGACAGCTCATTTCAGCGCCGCGAGTTTTTAATTAGAGCAAAAACACGCGTGACATTTGCGGCATTTGACGAGAGCCGTGTCGGCTAACGGCTTTATGAAGCCAAGCGGAACGTCAATAAAATGCTAAATGTCAGAGCGGAGAGGAAAACACACTCTGTGCGTGTTAATAACTCTCAGGCATACAGTGTGTGTGTGTGTGTGTGTGTGTGTGTGTGTGACTTAAAGACGGAAATGTTAACCTTAGAGAGGGGTGAATAATCACAGTAAATCACAGACACACACACAATCCATACACTCCACTCGTCTCATAGCAGTGGGCCTTAGAGTTAGTGTGTTAGCATTAATCTCTCTTTCTCACACACACAGCAGTTGATTAGAGAAGAGAGAAGAGACAAGAAGAGAAGAAAAAGTAAATCAAAATAAGTGAAGAGAAAAATGAGGAAAAAAAGAAGAAGAAAAGAGAAGGGATGGGACAATATAGTAAGAGAAGAGTACAGAAGAAAAAAAGAGGAAAAGAAGCAGGAAAAAGAGGAGAAAATGAAAAGAAACAAGAAGGAAAAATAAAAAAGGGAAGGAAAAAAAATAAGAAAAAGAAGGTTAGAAAAAAATCAAGACAGAAAAAAAGAAAAAACAAACAAACAAGAGATGAGATGCGACAATATAAAGGCGTGACAAGAAAAACAAGAAGGGAAGAACATAGGGAAACAAGAAAAAAAATGGGAAAACTGGAAGTTGAGGTAAAAAAAGAAGAAGAAAACAATGAAACCTATAAAAAGGTGAGAAGAGAAAAAAAAAATCTAAAAAAATAAATAATCTGAATAGCCACAAAAAATGCTAAGAAATAAAAATAAGAAGCTAAATCAATAAACTTAACAAAATAAAAAAAAATTACAAAAACAAATAAGAAGATGAAACAATACAAATACAAATGATGCAAAGAACAGCAAGAATGTGTGAGAGCGGAAAAAATAATAAATGAGACGAAGGAAAAAAGTCCTGCCTATAAAGGGAGCTGCCTCGCAAATGGAAAACAACAATTGTCTTGCTTTTATTATCTGCTGCAAAAAAAAACACACACACACACACACACACACACACACACACCATCATCATGCCGACGGACCCCATCGGACTGTTATGAGACATTCTAGCTCTGTTAAATGCTACATCAATAAGCTGCTCCAGGTTCCCTTAATGAGCTTCAAACATAACGACTCCATACATAACGACGAGAGAGAGAGCAGGGAGTGTTTACCTCCAAGTGTTTACTGAGAGAGAGAGAGGAGGGATTGTTTAACTCCAAGTGTTTAGAGAGAGAGAGAGAGAGAGGAGGGAGTGTTTAACTCCAAGTGTTTCCTGAGTGAGAGAGAGGAGGGAGTGTTTACCTCCAAGTGTTTACTGAGAGAGAGAGAGAGAGAGAGAGAGAAAGGAGGGAGTGTTTAACTCCAAGTGTTTACTGAAAGAGAGGAGGGAGTGTTTAACTCCAAGTGTTTAGAGAGAGAGAGAGGAGGGAGTGTTTAACTCCAAGTGTTTACTGAGAGAGAGGGGAGAGAGTGTTTAACTCCAAGTGTTTACTGAGAGAGAGAGAGGAGGGAGTGTTTAACTCCAAGTGTTTAGAGAGAGAGAGGGGAGGGAGTGTTTAACTCCAAGTGTTTACTGAGAGAGAGGAGGGAGTGTTTAACTCCAAGTGTTTACTGAGAGAGAGGAGAGAGTGTTTAACTCCAAGTGTTTACTGAGAGAGAGGGGAGAGAGTGTTTAACTCCAAGTGTTTAGAGAGAGAGAGGAGGGAGTGTTTAACTCCAAGTGTTTACTGAGAGAGAGAGAGAGAGAGGAGGGAGTGTTTACCTCCAAGTGTTTACTGAGAGAGAGAGAGAGAGAGAGAGAGAGAGAGAGAGAGAGGAGGGAGTGTTTAACTCCAAGTGTTTACTGAGAGAGAGAGAGAGGAGGGAGTGTTTAACTCCAAGTGTTTACTGAGAGAGAGAGGAGGGAGTGTTTAACTCCAAGTGTTTACTGAGAGAGAGAGAGGAGGGAGTGTTTAACTTCAAGTGTTTACTGAGAGAGAGAGAGAGGAGGGAGTGTTTACCTCCAAGTGTTTACTGAGAGAGAGAGAGAGAGAGAGAGAGAGAGAGAGGGAGTGTTTAACTCCAAGTGTTTAGAGAGAGAGAGAGAGAGAGAGGAGGGAGTGTTTAACTCCAAGTGTTTACTGAGAGAGAGAGAGAGGAGGGAGTGTTTAACTCCAAGTGTTTACTGAGAGAGAGAGGAGGGAGTGTTTAACTCCAAGT
>CM059225.1:22665090-22695090 GCA_030347435.1 Clarias fuscus | reverse complement strand
AGGTGGTCACTGTGTTGTTTGATGACATGGTATGTAGCACACTCAACATGGACCAGAGAAAACGAAGGAAAGAGTTGTCTCAGGAGATTCGAAAGAAAATTATAGACAAGCATGTTAAAGGTAAAGGCTATAAGACCATTTCCAAGCAGCTAGATGTTCCTGTGACTACAGTTGCACATATTATTCAGAAATTTAAGATCCATGGGACTGTAGCCAAAGTCCCTGGACGTGGCCGCAGGAGGAAAATTGATGACAAATCAAAGAGACGGATAATCCGAATGATAACAAAAGAGCCCAGAAAGACTTCTAAAGAGATCCAAAGTGAACTTCATGCTCAAGGAACATCAGTGTCAGATCGCACCATCCGTCGTTGTTTGAGCCAAAGTGGACTACATGGGAGACAACCAAGGAGGACACCACTGTTGAAAACAAATCATAAAAAAGCCAGACTGGAATATGCCAAACTACATGTTGACAAGCCACAAAGCTTCTGGGAGAATGTCCTCTGGACAGATGAGACAAAAATGGAACTTTTTGCCAAGGCACATCAGCTCTATGTTCACAGATGGAAAAATGAAGCATATCAAGAAAAGAACACTGTCCCTACTGTGAAACATGGAGGAGGGTCTGTTATGTTCTGGGGCTGCTTTGCTGAATCTGGCACAGGGTGTCTTGAATCTGTGCAGGGTACAATGAAATCTCAAGACTATCAAGGGATTCTAGAGAGAAATGTGCTGGCCAGTGTCAGAAAGCTGGGTCTCAGTCGCAGGTCATGGGTCTTGCAACAGGACAATGACCCAAAACACACAGCGGAAGAGGAAAACATTGGACTATTCTAAAGTGGCCTTCTATGAGCCCTGACCTCAATCCTATTGAGCATCTTTGGAAGGAGCTGAAACATGCTGTCTGGAAAAGGCGCCCTTCAAACCGGAAACAACTGGAGCAGCTTGCTCATGAGGAGTGGGCCAACATACCTGCAGAGAGGTGCAGAAGTCTCATTGACAGTTACAGGAATCGTTTGATTGCAGTGATTGCCTCAAAAGGTTGTGCAACAAACTATTAAGTTAGGGGTACCATCATTTTTGTCCAGGCCTGTTCCATGAGTTCATTTCCTTTTATAATTCTGTTGAAGCATGGTTGAAAAGCAATGTCTGACTTTCATTGGTTAACATTTATAGAATTCTTATTTATTATTACTTTTGTCAGATTAAAGTTATTTCTGTGACCATTGTGAGTTTTTCTTTCATTGACCGAAGGGTACCAACAATTTTGTCCACGTGTGTATCTATCTATCTGTCTTTGTCTCTGTCTGTCTGTCTATCTACTGTATCTATCTGTCTTTGTCTCTGATTGTCTGTCTATCTGTCTGTGTCTCTGTCTGTCTGTCTATCTATCTGTCTGTGTCTTTATCTATCTATGTATCTATCTATCTCTCTTTCTGCCTGCCTGTCTTTCATGTATTTTACATTTATTTAACTAAGATATCTATCCTCGTAGATCCGTCTTTCCATCTATTATGCTAGATATCTGTGTGCATGTGTGTGTGTGTGTGTGTGTGTGTGTGTGTGTGTGTGTGTATAATAAATTCCTGTGGTAACTGACTCTAATCTCCAGATCAGGTAATGACGGACAATCATACTGCGGCTGAGTCCCAAACCACACACCTCACTCAGTATACACGCCACATAAAGCCCATCATCAGCTCCCTGTGGACGCGTACCAAACCACACGCAGTACTGTAACACTCGGCTGGCCCGCGCCGGTTTCCCACAGCCCAGAGACCACCGACCTCTCAGAAAAGGTTAAAGGGCGGCAGAGTTTACATTTAGCTTTCATTCTGTTTGGTGTGTGTTGTACAGCTGTGGTGTGTATCAGTGCTCCGCTGGGACACGCTAACACACTGCTGTCAGCATGGAGGATAAGAGCGCTAACTGTTAGCATGCTAGTCTAGAGGCTTGGTTCTGGTGTACTAGTGTATGTGTGAGAGAGATGGATGCAAGGAAAAGTGATAATCATACTGCATTAAATTGAATTAACACACACAGGTGAGTGTGACGAGGGTCAGCGGCCTGCATGATGGATGGACGTCCTCACCTCATCATCCTCACCTCATCATTCTGCCGTGAAATGCAGAACGAATGAGAGGCTAAGAGAAAGACGGGGAGAGAGAGAGAGAGAGAGAGACGGAAACGGTGAAATAAAGGCCGGCGCTGGCACCCATGCTGAAAATTAATTTCACTTTTATTTTATTCCCGGGGCATGCTTGAGTGAGCGAGTGTGAAGGGGAAACTCAAGGCTAAGATGCACACACACACACACACACACACACACACACACGCACACACACACACACACACACGAATGTGTGAATTAGTGCACTATTTACTTCGTATTCATGACCAGAAGCATACTGGAGCAGCGTCCTCACAACACCATCGCTCAGCACTGCACTGCGTGGCTTGGCGGCGCAGTTCGGGACGCGTCCTTCTGATGAGAACATTACTTCACATCATTCGAGTCGTTTCACATATGCATCATCGTTCCTCAGTCCGGGTGCACTCGTCTCGCGTCTCTCATCTCGCGCTCCGAATGTCTCGCGACCCGGCGTGGGAGATCCCGACCCGATCAGGGCAGACAGCTGGCGTCGCTCTGAGCCCGAGAACAGAACGTTTCTCCACTCAAAACAAAGTGACGCTCGTCTGTCAGCGGGGAAGGAGAGACGGGTTTCACGGCGCTCAGACAGACAGCTGTGTGTGTAACCGGACACCGAGGGCTCTTACAGTACGAGTCAAGTGCGCCTGAGTCGGCACCCAGACGCTCACATCGCACCGTGTTCCGCCATGGGTTAAAGCTTCCGATGAAAAGATGAGGGGGTACAGACTTCTGCACTCGACACTCTAATTATTCTTCTGATAAAAAGAGGGAATTCAAGAACTTTACTGAGACTCCTACAGTACAATCAGGCTGTAAGGATTCTAAAAAATCATCTGCACAGCGTACAGTGTTCTCCAACCTTCAGACTCAGGGCTCTAGAACCAACAGAATCTTCATGTTGAGGATGCTGGAAGCCGAAAATTCTAGAACTTTCAAAATTTCAATAAAAAGTGCTGCTGTTTCATTTAAAACAGTAAACAATTCTAGAACCATCAGACGGACAGAGAACAAATCTGTCAAATGCTGAGGATGACTGTATGTTTTATCCCCTAGACTATAGAACCTTCAATCTTAAGGTTATAGAACCTTGGGACACTCCACACAGATGATGCCTATATGTTTTATCCTCTAGAACCTAGACCCTTAATATTCTAGAACCATTAAAAACTCCACACATATGACTGCTGTAAAATTTATTCTGTAGAAGCTAGAACCTTCACACTAAGGATTCTAGAACCATCAGAAATTTCATGCTGAATATTCCCATAGAATCTAGAACCTTCACTCTTAAGATTAGAGAACCTTTGGTGACATTATGTACATGATGGATGTAAACGTTAACCCCTGAAATCTATAACCTTCACTCCTAAGATCATAGAACCATTAGAAACTCCACGCAGCTTCATGCTGTGACAGCTAGAACATTCACCCTAAGGATTCTAGAACGAAGAACCTCAGAAACCTCATGCTGATTGTGGTTATAAGCGTTATCCCCTGAAATCTACAACCTTCTCTCATAAAAAAATCTAGAACCTTTTGAGAACCCATTTAAATTATGACTGTAAAATTTATCTCTCCTAAAAACTAGAACCTTCTCTTGCATATGATGGCTGGAGGCTTTATTCTGAGGAATCTAGAATCTTAAGACTATGTAGATGATGGCTGTAAGCTTTATCATATAATTTCCAGAACGGAAAATCTAGAACATTTAGATACGTCGCGCTGTACTCTGTGGAAACTAGACCTTTCACCCCACAGATTCTAGAGCAAATGGAAACATCACACTGATCGTGGCTTAAATCTTTATCCTAAAGTTTCTAGAATCTTAAACCTAAAAACTTCTAGAACCAGTGGGTATGGTTAAAAACCTTATCCTGAATAACTTTCTAACTAAGGATCCTAGAATCCTGAGAAACCTCATGCGAAGGCTTGCCATGATTGTTACCCTTAGGATTCTATAAACTTTAAGTCTAGATAGATGGTTGATGTTGTGAATGGCTAAAAGTTTTGTTCTGAGGATCTCTGAAACCTTGAGGATTGCAGAACCTTTAGAAGCTTCCTACTGAGGACAACTGTACTGTATTTATCCTGAAGATTCTAGAACAGATAGAAACTCCATGCTGAGGAGTGTTGTGCTCTTTATTCTGATGATCTGAAGATTCTAGAACGGATAGAAACTCCATGCTGAAGACTGGTGTACTCTTTATCCTGAAGATTCTAGAACGGATAGAAACTCCATGCTGAAGACTGGTGTACTCTGTATCCTGAAGATTCTAGAACAGATAGAAACTCCATGCTAAGGATTGGTGTACTCTGTATCCTGAAAATTCTAGGAGATTCTAGAATGGATAGAAACTCCATGCTAAGGAGTGGCATACTCTTTACTCTGAGAATTCTACAGCCTTCATTCTGATGATTCTAGGATTGCTAGAAACGGCAGATTGAGGATACCTCTGAAACCTCTATCCTTTGGATTCTAGAACCTTCATGCTCAGGATTTCAGTGTTGAAACAAACGATAATTTACATACAAATAAGATTCTAGACACTTTATAATCAGTATATTACAATATTCACAGCAGAGATTCTACAGGGAATTTAAAGATTCTAGAACTTTTACATGGACGAGTTTCAAGCCTTCACCATGAAGATTCTGAATATTTTCTGTATCATGAAAATTCTAGAATGTTACACTTATGATGCTAAATGTGCGATTGCACTGAGGATTCGTGAACATTTTGAAATTAAATTTTGTATAGCTATACACACAGGATTTCACATTAAACAGGTGGACACACAAAACACACACACACACACACACACACACACACACACACACACACACACACACACACAGAAATACTCAAATGGACAGGAATGTTCACTTTACTGTGACAATAAACAGATTCAAGTCATTATCAACAAGATCAGCACAGTGGTCTTACTGTCAGAGAGAGAGAGAGAGAGACAGAGCGAGACAGTCAGATTTAAAACAGTCTCAAGATGGAGCCTGTTTAAAATCCACCATAATCCTCTACTACACAAACAGTTTGTGTGTATGTGTGCTCACTGACCTACTACACATTTTGAAAATTCACACCCTTTCTGATAATTAAGTGCCAGGTTACACATACATGAAGAATGTGTGCTTACATACACACGCGCGCACAAACACGCACACACACACACGCACACACACACACACACACACACACACACTCTCTCCCGCCGTGTTTCTGGAGAGTGCAGTAAATTTTACAAGCAGCACTTAGCGCGGTCGTCCAGATTGCACTTTAATTAGCTGTTAATCATCTATAGGACATAAATGACCGTGTACGTGTCCTGCTGCTCCATTAGCCATGTGCGCCTGACAGCGGGTGTGTCTCCGTACAAATCTCCCTCTGTAGCAGAGCCGCACAGCTGACTACACCTAATGCCAACTATCCATCATCACACACACACACACAAAGTACAACATCACAATCTGTCCTTTCAGATCACACCCCATTCTGAGAGAGAGAGCGAGACAGAAACAGACAGACAGATAAGCGGAGACGGAGCCAGGGATGCAGTGGGTGGGGCTGTCACATGGGGAGGGGCTGTAGCAAATGTAGTAGTGTTGTTGAAGAAAAATATGTAAACAAACGCTATACACCTGATGTAATGGCTTGTGCTCTAGAAAAGGAGGAGGGTCTCTTGCGAAGTTGGCGTGGTTCTACAGTACGAAAAAGGGGCTGGTGTCCTAGAGTAAGACTAAGGTGTGCACTGTAGTACATGGGGTTCTATAGTACAATAAGGCTCTGTAATATAGTGGGTCGGGTTCTAGAGTACGGGAACATGCTCTAGTGTAGTAGGTGTGGTTCCAGTGTAGTAAAAGGTTCTCTAGTGTAGTGGGCGGGGCTCTAGAGTACAAGAACACATTCTAGTGTAGTGGGTGGGGCACCAGAGTAATAAGCAATTCTCAAGCGTAGTGGGTGGGGCTGTAAAGTATGAGAACACATGCTAGTGTAATGGGTGGGGCGTCAGAGTACAAGATCACAATCTAGTGTAGTGGGTGGGGCTTTAGAGTACAAGATCACACTCTAGTGTAGTGGGTGGGGCTTCAGAGTACAAGATCACAATCTAGCGTAGTGGGTGGGGCTTTAGAGTACAAGATCACACTCTAGTGTAGTGGGTGGGGCTTCAGAGTACAAGATCACACTCTAGTGTAGTGGGTGGGGCTTCAGAGTACAAGATCACAATCTAGTGTAGTGGGTGGAGCTTCAGAGTACAAGATCACAATCTAGTGTAGTGGGCGGGGCTTTAGAGTACAAGATTACACTAGTGTAGTGGGCGGGGCTTTAGAGTACAAGATCACACTAGTGTAGTGGGTGGGGCACCAGAGTAATAAACAATTCTCAAGCGTAGTGGGTGGGGCTGTAAAGTATGAGAACACATGCTAGGGTAATGGGTGGAGCTTTAGAGTACAAGATCACACTCTAGTGTAGTGGGTGGGGCTTTAGAGTACAAGATCACACTCTAGTGTAGTGGGCAGGGCTTCAGAGTACAAGATCACACTCTAGTGTAGTGGGTGGGGCTTTAGAGTACAAGATCACACTCTAGTGTAGTGGGTGGGGCTTTAGAGTACAAGATCACACTCTAGTGTAGTGGGCGGGGCTCCAGTAATAGTTTAGAAATTGAAAGCTTTTAAAAAACAGCCCTTTAGAGACAGAACAGGGAGGTTTAGACATAAAGAGGAATCTGATGATGAACACTTGCTGTGAGTGGGCGTGACCTGTTGCCAAGGCAACCGTAGCAATCTGCCACTCCCAAAACGGATCATACACAGCTCCCTGAGCGTAATGACCGTGTTCCTTTACTATTCCTGCATGCCTGTGTTCAGCAGTTGTGTGTTGGGGGTTCTGTCATTTGTGTGTGTGTGTGTGTGTGTTTGGGGGTTCTGCGTCTGTGTGACAAACCCACGCAGTGGTGATTAATGAGGGAGTCACAGTCACATCGGCTCTATAATGATGCAGTGAAACAGGTCACCTCTCATACACACAAACACACACACACACACACACACACACACACACTTGACAAAAAGAAAGCGTGGTGCAAATGTGACCATGACCCGATCGTTTAAAATCCACACCCTTTTAACATGATAATGAATATTTAAAAAACAGAGGATCTGATTGGCTGAGACCAGCAGGGCAGTTCAATGAGAATTTTTGTCCAGACTTTAATTCCACTTCCTGTGACACAGTGACAGTGATATAGTGATCAATTAGTGATTAATTGCTAGTCATCAAACTAGCAATGCCATTAGCAAGAGTGTGTATTTATGTCTGTGACCTGTGCGTGTGTGTGTGTGTGAGAATATATACCATGCGGTTGATGCGAACAAAGTCCTCCGGACTCTTTGCCCACGGCGGCAGCTCGACATCACACACCACGGTCCCATCATCCATCACTCCCAGATTATAGTCGTTAGCGTTAATGAACATCTCTGGCAGGTAGAAGAACTCGGGGATCAGCTCCTGCACAGAGACAGACAGGACGAAGCGTTTTATATTCCACTCTTCTCATCTTTTAATCATAACAATGGTCTTCTGAATGAGTGTGTGTGTGTGTGTGTGTGTGTTTCACATTGAAGTGAGACATTCGTCATAAAAACTACAACAGGAATAAGGCAGAAGGACACCTGGTACTGTCTGTAACAGTCTCTATGATCACACACACCATTTATTTATCTACCATACAAACACACTTCTTCCGTCTAGTCGCCTTTATGCTAAGATGGGAAATGTTTCTATTCTCAAAGGGCGTGGTTTCTTCCAGGAAGACTCCGCCCCCCATGTGCCAATCACAAGATGCAAATGATGAAAGTAGTTTACTCCACAACCTGTGAGCTTGGTGTTAAATAGTGTCTCGTTCACCATCAGCAAAAACGCCAGACGGCGGAACCTTTGAAAGGACAGCGCTCATCAGGCTGTTCGTTCGACTCGTGTTGCTGTTTGTCGTGTTGGCTTGTTGGCTTCAGAGAACTTCAGAGTAACTAATTTTTTTTCTTTAAAAACAAAAAAGGGAGCTCCACAAAAAAAAAATATATATATATATATTTATATATATATTTATATATATATTGGGGGAACGTCTGGTTTAGGAAGCTACAAAAAATGCTTTAGGAAGAGTTTTTAATGAGTTTAGAGATACTCAGTGGCATGGAAATAATGAGCTTCTGGAAATAGCTTTTAAAATATGAAACTTTCTACAGTCGCAAAATATATTACGGTTTACAAAAGTGGATCTAAAAATGGAAGGAAATAACGAGCTCGTGAAGTTTTACAAGACGCAGAACCTGAGTGTGGTGTAACAGCAGCAGCTAATCCCGCTGTTAGTTTTGGCTTTGTTTGTTTGAATGACCTCTTGATCGGCACTTCACAGGAGCGAGAGCGGCTAATTAGAGGTACAAACAAACTCAGCTAGCGCTCGCTTTTTTTTACTTCCCTTGTTTCTGTTTTCTGTGAGTGAAAACTAAAAAGGTCATCGGCTAAAAAACGAGAACACCTTTAAAACAAAAAGGTCGCTGTTTTACGATGGCACCAGGCGCCCCCCTGTAAATTTACCCCCTTTGGCTGGCGACGTGCCAGCGGGGTGAGTAGTACGGAGGAGAAAATGCGGCAGGGGCTGGGGGGCTTTAAAAGGACCTATTATGTGCAGTGGCCCCTAAACACAAAGGGTCAGGGGTGAAGACTTGCAATGCAAAATCCTGTCGTGCTGTGGGTCAGTGGAGAGGAGATCCCCTTCACCCTGTTTTAGAGCCTATCTAATTCCCCTAAGGGCAAAACCTATGGTGCTAATGCTAACGCTAGTGCTCCAAGGCAGAGGTCGGGGGTCAGAGGCTACCCTGAAGCTGGACTGCCATTTTTTTCTAAACCTTATTGTGAACAATATTTAGCCTCAAAAGATCTCATTTCATTTATGTAAAGAAATAATAATAAAAGGGAAAAAAAGGTTGTGTTTATTGCCTGGTTTATACAACCATAAAGCCCAATATTTTGCTCATTACACATAAGAATAATTCTATTTGGACTGTAAAAAAAAAAAGCTGCAACAGTGATTACGGTAATGACCATCTGTGACAGTGGTTACAATAATGACTACAGGTGTGACAGTGATTGTGGTGACAGTGACTGGTAATGACTAGGTGTAACAGTAATTGCAGTAATGACTATAGCTGTAATAGTGATTACAGTAATGACTATAGTTGTAACTGTAATTATGGTAACCATAGCTTTGACAGTGATTACAGTAATGACTGTAGCTGTGACAGTGACTACGGTAATGACTATAGCTATAACAGTGATTACAGTAATGCTTATATCTGTAACAGTGACTATGGTAATGACTAGCTATAACAGTAATTGCGGTAATGACTGCAGTTGTGACAGTGATTACGGTAATGACTATAGCTTTGACCGTGATTACGGTAATGACTGTAACGTTGACAGTGTTTACGGTAATGACTGTAGCTGTGACAGTGACTACGGTAATGACTGTAACGTTGACAGTGACTACGGTAATGACTGTAGCTGTGACAGTGACTACGGTAATGACTGTAGCTTTGAAAGTGATTACGGTAATGACTGTAGCTTTGACAGTGACTATGGTAATGACTGTAGCTGTGACAGTGACTATGATAATGACTGTAGCTGTGACAGTGATTACGGTAATGACTGTAGTTGTGACAGTGATTATGGTAATGAATGTAGCTGTGACGATTACAGTAATCAGTAAATCTGTGACAGCGACTACAATTATAAGTATAGCTGTAACAACTATACCTGTGACTGAGTACAGTGATAACTACATCTGTAAGAGTGATTACAGTAATGACTATAGCTATGACAGTGATTGCGGTAATGACTATAGCTCTAACTGTAATTATGGTAATAACCATAGCTATGACAGTGATTACAGTAATGGCTATAGCTGTGACTGGGACTACGGTAATGACTACAGCTGTGACAGCAACTACTCTACTTCCTATAGCTCTTATGATTCATTATGTCAGTCATCTGTAAAGGTGAAATAAATATATGATCTTAATGAAATAAAGCCAATTTGGAGGGCTTTTAACATTTTCCAAACAGCTCAAGTTCTTTCACTTGTAAGTGTGTGTCACGATGTTACACTAATCCACTGTGACAGTGTGTGATGTGTGTTTTTGTCTTTAATCAGCTGTTGGTGTGTAACACGAGATGCATGTTTTACTATCCAAGAAGCGCAATCAAGCACCCGTCCTGACGTCCTGTCTGTGTGCCGTAATGAGTACTTTAAGAGGTATAAGCACTTGTTTTACGTTATTTGGTAGGGGTCTCTGTGTGGTTATATGTGTGCGTATGTGTGTGTGTGTGTGATGAAGAAAGTGAAGCGATCCAAGGTTCATGTCAAGGTTGGAAAAAGTTCTGTTGGCTTTGATCAGTGAAGCTTGACACTTTCAAGGTAGTGTGACATGGATTGGCTGTGAGCATACCTGCATAGAAGAGTGTGTGTGATTATGGAGCATGGATATATGTGTGTGTGTGTGTGTGTGTGTGTGTGTGTGTGTGTGTGTGTGTGTGTGTGTTTTTATGGAAGGGCAGAAAGCCATGCTCGTTGCCCCACACTGAGCTCCGGTTACAGAGAGGAAGCGTGCTCAGGTCTAATCATGTAATTGTGGCCATATTGAAGGAACACGAGAGGAAAACCAAACACAACTGAAAATCTGATTGACAGGAAGTTGGGGTGTGTGTATGTGTGTGTGTGTGTGTGTGTGTGTGTGTGTGATTGTGTAAAAGTCTCCTTCTATAGTTGCATTTAAATGCATAATATGGGCTTTATATGTAATGCATCCTTGTCTAAAAATTTCAGAATAAAGATTCCTGGAGTTCCCGAACTCGAGAGGTCCAGAACTGCGCGAGAGTTCCTGAAAAGAGTTCCTGAACTGCATAAGAGTTCCTGAAAAAAGTTCCTGAACTGCATGAGAGTTCCTGAAAAAAGTTCCTGAGCTGTGTGAGTGTTCCCGAAAAAAGTTCCTGAGCTGTGTGTGTTCTTGACCTTCGCGAGAGGTCCAGAACTGCGCGAGAGTTCCTGAAAAGAGTTCCTGAACTGCATAAGAGTTCCTGATCTGTTTGAGAGTTTCTGATCTGCGTGAGAGTTCCTGAACTGCGGAAGCGTTCCTGTATGTAAGGTTGTAGATAATGTTGCTGTTCCTCTATAATCCTACAGGTGGTGCTCTAAACTATTCAGCTGCATCTTAATTTTTTATATCATATAATAAAATGCATGATATTTAATATAATAGCCAATTAAAAAAAGGCTATTATATGTATACGTGTGTGTACCTTCACGTCAGACGTGTCTCTCTGACAGTTCCTCCAGGCTCTGGCGACGGAGGAGAAGGTTCGGTCTGCGTGGTCAAACTTCCCTCCTTGGAAGTTGAGGAAGAACGTAGTGAACGGCTCCTGTGGGGACACGGACATCATCAGCACACACGCTACATGACCCTACCCTACCCCGCTAACTCCCTCACCCTCGATTCAGGAAAAGACCCTTGATCGTAAATTCCTTCAATATTCACATTTAATATAAATTAACTGCTCTGTCTCAAATGCATCCAAGTCCACTTCTTGTCCTTTCGTCCTCTGTCCACTTGTTCTCCCCTTGTTCCTTTCTGCACATAAATCTTACATTTTCTAATCACCATAAAGACATGCAATACTAACACAATATCCACTTCCTGTCCTCGCCTGTCTCATACCCCCTTCTTCGCTTTGCCCCCTATAGACCTACAGAGAAATGAAACACAGCCGCATGGACAATAACGCACTGTGTGTCCGGCATTTTTAATTAGACTGCAATTCACTGCTGGAAATAAACGACTCTAATTACACAGAGGCTGATGAAACAAACCTAGCGCCCCTCTCCTCTGTGCGTGTGTGTGTGTGTGTGTGTGTGTGTGTGTGAGAGAGTGATAAAGCGGCCGCACTGAGGCTGTTCACTGAAGAGGCTTTAGTATAATCCTGATAATAATGGGAGGGATCAATGCCGTGCCTCCGCAGGAAGCAACCATGAAAACGACATAGTACAGCAATTATAGTCTTTAGAGTTCCCCTGATGCACACACACTTTATATACACACACACACACACACACACACACACACAGTACAGACACACACGTTCTAAATGTATAAACCTAGCAATGCCATCTTTAACAACGGAAAAGTTTCTTAAGGAAAACTGTTGTGTGTTGAGGAAAACGGTTAAATTTCGGGTTTTGTATCCCTCGTGCCTTGTGCCCTTGATGCCTAATTTCTTCATCAGTGTCTCACTCACACACACACATACTGAAACACGGAACATTACAAGTAAGAAATTCTTAGAAGCAGCAATTTTGTGTAACACTGCTTATGCTGACACTATGATAAAACAACGTTGTCTAATGCGCTTAGCTTCTTTTAACTGCCTGAGAGTTCCTGAACTGTGTGAGAATTCCTCCGCCACGTGAGAGTTCCTGAATTGCTTTAGAGTTCCTGCACTGCGTGAGAGTTCCTGAATCACGTTAAAGTTCCTCAATCACCTTAGAGTTCCTGAAATTCATGAGAGTTCCTGAACTGTGTAGGAGTTCCAGAACTGCCTGAAAGTTCCTGAACTATGTTAGCATTCCTGAACTAGAGTTCCTGATGTGTTGCGGAAAACACATTACATATTACAAAATATATTTGTACCACTTCTTATTCTGACATTACAATAAAATCAAATATCAAATAAATTTAGTTTAATCGAATCTAATCGATTTAGTCTTATCGATTAAAGTCTAATAAAGTTAGCTTCTTTTAACATGAATATAAATATTTACACTAATGTTAAACGATCACGATCCTGCAGATCAGTCCATCCCTGATATTCCATACGCAAGTTCTAAATTCCTGAACACTCAGATTCCGATTATTTTCCCCAAACACTCCATTAAAATCCTTATCGATGATCCGGAATCGATCCTTAAACGTCGCTGGAGCGTTATCCTAACAATCCTGGAACGTTCCTCTAAGCATTTTTTCACTCTCTGCATAAAATTCCTCATTGTCTCAGTACTTGGTTTTAATATTTTTCCGGAGAGTTCTCCCTGTAACGTTCCTGGCGTTCCCGAGGTTTTTCCCGATTAGAAAATTTGACTCATCGACAGTTACGATTATCAATTGCGCTTGATCGTGATTTTATCAAGATGATTTTATTTTTGAGTAAAAATGTTTACCGTACACAATCGCGGCGGGAATGGAATTCTTTTCCGCGGTGTGTCTGTGTGTGAATGTGTGAACGCCGGATGTGGTTTAATGTTAAATAATAAGCGTCTGTTTTGTGTGCAATTTTATCCTGGAGAGACACACACAGACGTGTCTGCAGTCTCGTCCCTTTGTGTGCAGGACGTGGAGGGAGAGATGAAAAATGCACGCTGCATTTGTTAGCATGGAGATAAGGCCTATAACTCAGCGCGGCATAAATCACTCCGACACACACACACACACACACACACACACACACACACACACACACAGGATTATACGGGACAATTAGCTGTCATGCGCCTTAGTACGAATCATAAAGTAAAATATGAGCGGCATTTAAAAAGGAGGAGGAGGACGTGAAGCGTTATGACGGCGTGGAGTGATGATGTAACAGCGAGGACGACGCCTCGCCGCTAATTACACACCATCAGATCAACTAACGCGCAAATATCCTAACATAAAATTATAACAATGGGTTTATAATAGACAGAAGTGTGTGTGTGTGTGTGTGTGTGTGTGTGTGTGTGTGTGTGTGTGTGTGTGTGTGTAGAACTCACGATCCTCAGGAGCCACATCATGGTGAAGCTGGCTGTGGAGTAGTGTGTGCCGTAGTGGAATTTGGGGACTTGCTCGTCTTCCCAGGATTCATAGCGCTCGGAGAAGAAAGCGGCTCTCTTTGGGTTCAGGGCTCCGATCGGCTGCGAGACACAGAGACAGTAATCATTCAACATACTAATCATTCATATTTCTTCATGAGTATTCAAAATAAAATGAATGTAAGCTTCTACAAGTCTGTAAAAATGGCTGCTTAAATAGTTTTTTGGTTAAAAGGGAAAAGAATGAAAGGGGGGGGAAAAAAAGTCTGTAGTGTCCGTAACCATGTCAAATCCATGTTGTGAAATCTGAACAATCCAGCAATCTTAGAATACTACCCTCTTTCAGCTTTATGTCATGTGAAATTTAAATCTGAGTGACAGTTGAGACCGTTGAAAGATTTGAATTTTTAAAAAAAATTACGGACACTACGGACATATAAGGGCGTGAAGCTGTATTTAGCAAGTGTGTTTCTTTTCTAGCTGATAAAAATATAGAAACGTATAGAAATATATATTCCGCACATTCCTGTCCACCTGTCTCCTCATCCACTCGTGCTTTACCTCTTCACTCGTTCTAATGATCCCTGTCCCTACCCGCTCCTCGTCCTTCGTCCCCTTGTCTCCTGAACCCAGAGACACCTTGCCTAGTGGACTGAGGAAGTCCACTTCCCTCTCCCTTGCTCACATCCCCTCCACCTTTGCACTCCAGATTCTTTCATTCTCTCCCTCCATCTTGTCCTCATCTTGTCCTCTTCCCTTATGTCCCGTTCATCCCATGTCCTCCTTCACACATCACTTAAAGTTCTTTAGTTTTTATACTTTCACAAATATACTGTACACACTCTATTGTACAGCTGTCTCTAGTATTCGTGTGTGAGTGGAGCGCAAAAGCGTGCCGAGAGAAAGTATTCACACCCCGCAGCTGCAAAACCCCGCATTGCTTCCACATGAATATTAGATGATGTTATTCTGATTTAACGGCGCGCGGCTCTGTATCCCCCTGCAGCTGACTGACACAAATAACCCACCGGCGAACGTGTGTGTGTTTGTGTGTGTGTGTGGCTAATTCTCCATAAAGCCGCAATAAAATCCATCAGGCCATCGACCGCGCGTGCATTAATGCCGCATCGATTGGCGAACGCCGATACATCCTGCAGCCATTATTTAAATTCTCGTTTATAAAGCGGCTTATTGTCCTGCTCGATCTTTATTACTTCCCTCCAGTGAGCACTCCTGACCCGCGCGCACACTCCCTCGGCTTTGATCTAATGGAAAGATGGCCTTGCTTAAAATGAGCGCAGGATGCAGATGGATCGATCCGCTCGCTCCGCGGCCGCGTCATGAAGAGCTGATCAATCATTCAGCCCCGTATCGATTAGCATACAGCCATAAAGCACGCTTTCCATTGTGTGTGTGTGTGTGTGTGCGTGTGTGTGTGTGTGAGACGGAGAGTGCTTATGCAGCACACGATCAGATTGAAACCATAAAAGGCTAATTCTAATCCACTGTGTGTTAATTAAATCTTCGTTAATGGAGGATTTATGATCTCAAACAGATTACAGTCATTTAGATGTAATAGGCTACAGACGGTGGCTTCAAGATGAAGCTTTGAGTGTGTGTGTGCGCGTGTGTGTGTGTGTCTGACAGAGACACAGTGAGCGCACTGCCACTAGCTGAACACACACGCTGAATTAAACATTACAGAGATCCGGCTGATTTATTGGGGCAATAACGGCGCCCTCATTACGGAAAGAAAAGAGCGCGAGGGATAAAAAACGTCTCTGTCACACACCGTGTGTGTGTGTGTGTGTGTGTGTGTGAGAGGGGGAGAGGCGCCTCTGGAGTCCTCCATATTGTTTTCTCCCCTAAATTAGCAGCGTGCCTCTGATGGGACTCTGGAGGATGACAGGGCTGTAAATCTGCCGCACTCGTCTCGTCCTCATTCTCACTCCGCCTCTTCCCCTGTGCCCTATCCAACCTCCCTACTACACCCCGTCCCCTTCTTCTCCACATCCTCTTTTCAGATCCTGTCCCCTTTCTTCTTTCTTCTCACCTAGGGTGCACTTGTTTCCTATTCCCTTCACAGCGCTTTTATCTGTCCTTCTATCACTCCAGTCCCGTCTCCTGTCCCCTTCTGGGTTTTTATTTCCTCCTCATTCTGTCCTCGCCCTCCTCTGTCCCCTTTCCTCTTTTCCGTAAGGCCCCTCTTGGGCTTTGCAGTTGTCCCTTGTTCCTTCTCCGTTCCCTGTCCATTTCCTGTTTCTATTTCCTGTGTCCTCAGTGACCGAGTCCTACAGTAGCATCCTAATGAACTACCACTGCAAAGTCCATCTTATTCCACCATCTTCTGTTTACTTTCCCCGTTCTACTCATGTCCTCTTCCTTGCGCCCAGTGATCCCTAACACACACTACACATTCTCTCTCTCTCTCTCTTTCCTACTACAACCACTGTAATGATACTGTATCATGGGTAAAGAGAGAAGAACCCCAGTGTCTGTGTGTGTAGCCCTGATTGTGTTACACACTGATTGTCTATGCCTGACTTAACCATAAAGTGTTAATTACATTCCACAATACACTAATTAAATCACCATTTAATTGACTTGATAGAAAACCGACCATCTGAAATAGAAAAGCCTCTATTACGGTCATTTCAATTTGAAGCTAGTGTGCACCGGATTGAAAAGATCGAAATTCTTAGTCAGTTCTTATTAAGTTCTTGGTCAGAACATATTTAGTTCTGGATCAGTGTTTATTCTGTTCTTATAAAGTTTATGATAATTTCTTAGGTTCTTGTTCAGTTGTTTGCCAGTTCTTATTAAGTTCTTGTTCAGGTCTTGGTCAAACCGTATTTAGTGTTTACTCAGTTCTTGGTCAGTACTTATTAAGTCTGTGGTCATTTGTTTATTGAGTTCTTGGATAATACTTAGGTTGTTCAGTTTTTGATGAGCTCTTGAGATCTTGGTCAGTAATTATTACATTCTTGGTCAGTTCTTGGTCAAAACTTACTTAGTTCTTGGTCAGTTCTTGGTCAAAACCTATTTAGTTCTGGGTCAGTGTTTATTCAGTTCTTACTTATGAGGCTCTTGGTCATTTCTTAAGTTCTTGGTCAGTTCTTGAGGAGTTCTTGATCTTATTCAGTTCTGGGTCAATTCTTGAGTTTCGTGTGTTCATGCTCAATTCTTGTTCAGAACTTATCCTGTTCTGGGTCAGTTTTTATTCAGCTCTTATTTAGTTCCAGAGAATCCAGATGCTTTCATCTTGTACGAACTGGCTTCAGCTTTGACTAAGCTATGAAACATTACAATGCACTCACAAGTTGTTTTAACTCTGCTAAAAAAAGTTCTACCCTCAAGGAGAACCATCCCAAACTGTATACTACTAACTACTAACATTGACGCTATCGAGATTCGTCTAGATTTCTCTCCAACCCCTGACAATTTGCAAAGACTTCCTACGTGTTCCTTTTCTTTTTGGGTCATGGACCATATAAAAGTTTTCCTTCATGTCCTGACAGCTCAGCGGTAAAACAGCGACCTCCTGGATCCTAATGTTTACGCTCCTTTCTTATGATCCGTCTCATAAACATTTAAATCCAGATTGTGATGATTTCATGTCATTTATCTCAGAAAATCGCTTCATCTTTTCGATTTAAGTTCACTGGATTTTCAGTTAGTGATGCGTGTGGCCAGTGACCCGCAGTGAGCCGTACCGACAATTTCCCTACAATCTAAAGTTCATAAATTCGGCAACGTGTGAAATGCCCCCAAGTGTAAATTGAGCCACGCCTTCATTATGAATAATTAATTAGAATTCGGTCATTCGACTGAACCGAGTCGGGCGTGTTCGGGAGTCTCACAGGTAAGGGAAGTCAGTATGAAGCTGTGTGTGTCTGTGCTACGCTGAGGTCAAAGGTCGTGATAAGACAGTCAGCCGGGAGAAGACAGAAAGAACATAAATTCATGGAGAGAGCCTCCGGGCCCGCGGGGACGCCGAGACGTGCTGCTCCGAGTCTACAGCAATTTCAGCTCGCCGTGTCAAAGGTCACGCGCGACCTGTTTCTATCAAAGCAACGATGACACTCGACAAGAGAGAGACACAAGGTGGGAGAAAAGACGACACACACACACACAGATGAGTGCACGCTCGGCTAGTCGCAGCGAGAGCAGTCGTGTCGACAGTGTGAATAAAACAGCAGTAATAAAGACGACCGAGATACTCAGACACATGCGAGCTCTCTCACACACACACACGCACGCACACACACACACACACTGCTCCTCATTCCCTTTCTGACTGTCTCTGATTCTCACTCACTCCCTCAGGGCTGAAGGTTTGACTGAACACAGAAGCGAAGCTGTCAAACCCAGAAGATGAGAGACGTCGAAGATGAGTGTGTGTGTGTGTGTGTGTGTGTGTGAGAGAGAGAGAAACTCAAAATAAAACAAGGACATAAAGAGAGAGAGAGAGACAGACTCGTTTTGGTTTGTTTTCAGTGTAGTGGACAAAATGCAGCACAAACACAACAAACATCCTGAGGACAAAACAGTTACACACTGACTTCATTCTGTGTGTGTGTGTGTGTGTGTGTGTGTGTGTGTTTGTGTTTCAGAGAGAAAAAAACCTGACTGCCTTTGATTTCAAATAAGCTGAAAATAGTATTTCTTAAAAAAAAAAAATCAATTATCATCAATTAATATAATATTTAATCCAATTAGATTAGAAATACTTAATAAAATAGTACAAAATAATAATAAAATATATTGCCAAATACATTTAAATGTTGTTTATTTAAAAAGTAACATTATAAATGTGTATATAGTGTAAATATATTAATCAAATAAACTTTTTTAAAAATCTAAAGAAGAAGAAGAATGTGATCATAAACTTTTGTTTATTTTAAAATACATTGCATTTGTTTATTTGTTTATCCGTGAACATTGTACGATGATAGCCACAGCTAACAGGCTAAAGCTAGCAATGATAAATCAGTAATAACGACGAGAAAAACAAGCACGTTTGGTAATCTCTGGGAGGAAATTCTTCATTTTCTTCCTCATCAGGTCAATAAATCAGCAAGGGAGCGCCCCGTTAGCGTTCCTGCTAAAGTGCGTAAGTGTACATTGGGCTGCCTCCGCACTCGTCTATCTTCCATTAGCGCTCCCTCGCTCTGATTTATTCCCCCGCTCCTGAACGCCATTACACAGAGTGCATGCTCTTACACCGTTACTGGAGAGTGGAGGGCGGGGGGCGAGCAGGGGGGGGTAAAGTGTGTGTGGTGGGGTGGGGTGGTTTAAATACACATCAAGATGCTCAGTCATCATCCTAATGCACGATGGGTAAAGAGCATTCTTTTGGAGGAGGTGAAGATCGATCAGATTGTAAATTTACACAGTCTATTCACTGTTACACACACACACACAGTGTACTCACTGACACACAGAGTGTATTCACTTGATGTGAAGTCACTGACACAAAATGTATGAATCACTGACTCATGAACAGTGTAATCACAGACACAATAAGAATGTACTTAATGACATGATAACAGTATACTCACTGACAAAATGACACAGTGTACTCACTGACACGATGACACTGTGTACTCCCTGACACGATGACACAGTGTACTCCCTGACACGATGACGCAGTGTACTCACTGACACGATGACGCAGTGTACTCACTGACACGATGACGCAGTGTACTCACTGACACGATGACGCAGTGTACTCCCTGACACGATGACACAGTGTACTCCCTGACACAATGACACTGTACTCCCTGACACAATGCCACAGTGTACTCCCTGACACAATGACACTTTACTCACTGACACAATGACACTGTACTCACTGACACAATGTACTCCCTGACACAATGACACTGTACTCTCTGACACAATGACACTGTACTCCCTGACACAATGACACAGTGTACTCACTGACACAATGACACTGTACTCACTGACACAATGACACTGTACTCACTGACACAGTGTACTCCCTGACACAATGACACAGTGTACTCACTGACACAATGACACAGTGTACTCACTGACACAATGACACAGTGTACTCACTGACACAATGACACACTGTACTCTCTGACACAATGACACAGTGTACTCCCTGACACAATGACACAGTGTACTCCCTGACACAATGACACAGTGTACTCACTGACACAGTGTACTCCCTGACACAATGACACAGTGTACTCCCTGACACAATGACACAGTGTACTCACTGACACAATGACACTGTAGTCACTGACACAATGACACAGTGTACTCCCTGACACAATGACACTGTACTCACTGACACAATGACACAGTCTACTCACTGACACAATGACACTGTAGTCACTGACACAATGACACTGTAGTCACTGACACAATGACACAGTGTACTCCCTGACACAATGACACAGTGTACTCCCTGACACAATGACACTGTACTCACTGACACAATGACACTGTACTCCCTGATACAATGACACAGTGTACTCCCTGACACAATGACACTGTACTCACTGACACAGTGTACTCACTGACACAATGACAGTGTACTCCCTGACACAACGACACAGTGTACTCCCTGACACAGTGTACTCCCTGACACAACGACACAGTGTACTCCCTGACACAGTGTACTCCCTGACACAGTGTACTCCCTGACACAACGACACAGTGTACTCCCTGACACAGTGTACTCCCTGACACAACGACACAGTGTACTCCCTGACACAACAACACAGTGTACTCCCTGACACAACGACACAGTGTACTCCCTGACACAATGACACAGTGTACTCCCTGACACAATGACACTGTACTCACTGACACAGTGTACTCACTGACACAATGACAGTGTACTCCCTGACACAACGACACAGTGTACTCCCTGACACAGTGTACTCCCTGACACAACGACACAGTGTACTCCCTGACACAGTGTACTCCCTGACACAACGACACAGTGTACTCCCTGACACAACAACACAGTGTACTCCCTGACACAACGACACAGTGTACTCCCTGACACAACGACACAGTGTACTCCCTGACACAATGACACAGTGTACTCACTGACACAATGACACAGTGTACTCACTGACACAATGACACAGTGTACTCACTGACACAATGACACAGTGTACTCCCTGACACAATGACACAGTGTACTCACTGACACAATGACACTTTACTCACTGACACAATGACACAGTGTACTCCCTGACACAATGACACAGTGTACTCACTGACACAATGACACAGTGTACTCCCTGACACAATGACACAGTGTACTCCCTGACACAATGACACAGTGTACTCCCTGACACAATGACACAGTGTACTCCCTGACACAATGACACAGTGTACTCACTGACACAATGACACTGTACTCTCTGACACAATGACACACTGTACTCTCTGACACAATGACACTGTACTCCCTGACACAATGACACAGTGTACTCCCTGACACAATGACACTGTACTCACTGACACAGTGTACTCCCTGACACAATGACAGTGAACTCCCTGACACAATGACAGTGTACTCCCTGACACAATGACACAGTGTACTCACTGACAAAATGACACTGTACTCAATGACACAATGACACAGTGTACTCACTGACACAATGACACAGTGTACTCCCTGACAAAATGACACAGTGTACTCCCTGACACAATGACACTGTACTCTCTGACACAATGACACACTGTACTCTCTGACACAATGACACTGTACTCCCTGACACAATGACACAGTGTACTCCCTGACACAATGACACTGTACTCACTGACACAGTGTACTCCCTGACACAATGACAGTGAACTCCCTGACACAATGACAGTGTACTCCCTGACACAATGACACAGTGTACTCACTGACAAAATGACACTGTACTCAATGACACAATGACACAGTGTACTCACTGACACAATGTACTCCCTGACAAAATGACACAGTGTACTCCCTGACACAATGACACAGTGTACTCCCTGACACAATGACACAGTGTACTCCCTGACACAATGACACAGTGAACTCCCTGACAAAATGACACAGTGTACTCCCTGACACAATGACACTGTACTCCCTGACACAGTGTACTCCCTGACACAATGACGCAGTGTACTCCCTGACACAATGACGCAGTGTACTCACTGACACAATGACGCAGTGTACTCCCTGACACAATGACGCAGTGTACTCCCTGACACAATGACGCAGTGTACTCACTGACACAATGACGCAGTGTACTCACTGACACAATGACGCAGTGTACTCACTGACACAATGACGCAGTGTACTCCCTGACACAATGACACAGTGTACTCCCTGACACAATGACACTGTACTCACTGACACAATGTACTCCCTGACACAATGACACAGTGTACTCACAGACACAATGACACAGTGTACTCACTGACACAATGATGCAGTGTACTCACTGACACAATGTACTCCCTGACACAATGACACAGTGTACTCACTGACACAATGACACAGTGTACTCACTGACACAATGACACAGTGTACTCCCTGACACAATGACGCAGTGTACTCCCTGACACAATGACGCAGTGTACTCCCTGACACAATGACGCAGTGTACTCCCTGACACAATGACGCAGTGTACTCCCTGACACAATGACGCAGTGTACTCACTGACACAATGACGCAGTGTACTCCCTGACACAATGACACAGTGTACTCCCTGACACAATGACACTGTACTCACTGACACAATGTACTCCCTGACACAATGACACAGTGTACTCACAGACACAATGACACAGTGTACTCACTGACACAATGATGCAGTGTACTCACTGATAGAGTGTATTCAATAAAAATTGCTTACAACAAAGAGAGCCAGGTCATATCCTGAGACTGAGATAGAACTGAGACAGAAAGCAGAACGGGCCAAGATCAAGCGGAGACGCAGACAGTTCTACAGGGATCTGGACAAACCAGCAGCCAACATCCATGGCATGGCAACGCTGGTCTCAAAGGAGAAAACTGAGTGTATAATCACAGACCTGGACCTGATACTTAACAGTCAGTACCACCAGAAAAAAAAACTGAAGCAGAACATCTCTGGTACTTGGGCGTACGAGTACTACAGGTAGTAAATGTGCCTATCGTATCCAATCAGACGATAGCAGCCAAACATGGACATGCCGGCAGGGTGACGACATGCTGAAGGAGATAAAAAAAAAAAATATATATATATATATATATATATATATATACAAGGATCTGGAAGTTCTTGAGATACTCCCAGAGCATCTGTCAGGCAGGGAAGTGCAGACAAGCACGGTCATGGGCACAACACACACTCCTACAGAGGTGTGAGGATCAGTCAGTGTGATCTCTCGCTGAGATCAAGATTCACCATATAACTGTAACAAGAACAAAAACTATTGTAAAGAAAGACATCAGAGACGAAAGGAACGTGAGGATCAAAGCATGCAGTCTATTCAGTTCTCATCTAAACACATACACAGTCACAAAACCAAAAAAACGGTGGTGTACAGTAGACAAACAAGAGACTAAGGCTATAACTGTGCGTGTGTGTTAATTGGCTCCTCAGGGAAACAGAGTGGGACCAGAGTGAGTGTGTGTGTTGGAGGGGGGACCAGGGTGTAGTATACAAAATGTGTAGGACACACACACACACACAGTATTGTTCTCTTTGGACATCTCAGCCCGTTTCTTACAGTCTGTCCATCTTGTTTTCATTTGTCTTTCTGTACATCTTTATTAATCTCTTTGTCTGTGATTCTCACTCTCTCTCAGTCTGTCCATCTTTATATCTCTGTTGTTTCTATATGTCTTCAGTATGTATTCCTCAATCTGTGTGTCAGTGATTCTCAGTCTGTCACTCTTTCAGTCTCTCCCGGTTTGCCCAGCTGTTTCTCTCAGTCTGTCCAACTGTCTCTCTCTCTGAGTCTCAGTCTGTCTTGCTCCCAGTCTCTTTTAGTCAATACAACTTTCTCTTTTAGTCTGTCTATGATTCTCACTCCGTCCATCTGTCTCTCTCAGTCTGTCCATCTGTCTGTGAACCTCAGTCTGTCTCTCCCAATCTCTCTCAATCTGTCTCTCTCCCAGGCCTTCTCAATCGGTCCATCCGTCTCTCACAGTCTGTCCATCTGTCTCTGAACCTCAGTCCGTCTCTCCCAGTCTCTCTCAATAGGTCTCTCACCCAGTCCTTCTCAATCGGTCCATCCGTCTCTCTCAGTCTGTCCATCTGTCTGTGAACCTCAGTCTGTTTTTCCCAGTCTGTCTCAATCTGTCTCTCTCAGTCGGTCTTTCTCCCAGTCCTTCTCAATCAGTCCATCTGTCTCTCTCAGTCTGCCTGTCTGATTCTACCCGTCTCTGATTCTGTCTGGCTGTCTCTCTCACTGTCTCTCTTAATCCCTCCAACTGTCTCTCTGTCTATCTCTGATTCCCAGTCTGTCTCTCTCCCAGTCTCTCTCAATTTGTCCAACTGTCTCTCTCTCAGTCTGTTGCTGATCCTTAGTCTGTCTCTCTCCCAGTCACGCTTAATCTGTCCATCTGTCTCTCTTAGTCCGTCTGTGATTCTCAGTCTGTCTCTCTCAATCTGCCCATCTGTCTCTTTCAGTCTGTCCATCTGTCTCTCTCAGTCTGTCTGTTATTCTCAGCCTCTCTGTCTCCCAGTCTCACTTAGTCTTTCCAACCATACAGTGTACTAGTCTTTCCAACCGTCAATCTCCAAATCAGATTTTTGAAGAGACATTTGGATTAACTCCATGTGTGTGTGTGTGTGTGTGTGTGTGTGTGTGTGTGTGTGTACCTTGCTCAGATCTCTGTAATTGCTGGGCAGTGTGAGGTCGAGCTCTTCACTGTCATAGTTGCTGATGATCCAGGGAAACACAGGATACTGATTCAGGTCGTTATACGTGCGTCCTGTAGACAAGATAAACAGCGGGTCACTGACTGGCAGATTCATACTTTCTCGTTCCACAGGTTGTCTTAGCGCCACATTTTCTACTTCCTACTTGTATTTCCTCTCTCAACTCAAAGCCTAAAGAGTTCTACACATCTTAGAAGGTTTACGGATTTTGAATTGCGCGAGTGTGTGTCTTTATGTGGGTTATCACCTGCGATGGTGTTGAGGAACATGAGGTACTCGAAGTTGGAGATTTCGCGCTTCTGCCAGCGCTGAGTCATGTTGGAGGCTTTAAAGAGCTGTTTAGGAGTCGCTAGAGAAATCCGCCTGCGTGGAGGAGAAAACAATGTTTAGATTAAGAATAGCCGAAGAAGTAAGAGATCTGGACGGTCTAAAGTTCCCGCCGTATGTCCTAGTTCGAAGGTTCTCACTGTGGACAGAATTTAGTAATGCCCGGTCCTCAGCCGAGGAAAAACCCAATCATATGCAGCATGCGCGAAGACCAATTTCTCTGAGATAAACACACTCTATGTTTTAACTACATTTTACGAGTTTTACATCCCAATTCGGTTTTACTAACAAGATTAGATCCTTACGAAAGAGTTATTACAAGCTTATAAGTTAAACAACAAAGCTGTTCTAATTGCTACATTTCTGCAAATCAGTTCTCATGAAGAAATGTAAATAACAGCCAAAGAATTACATCCTTGCTTTCTGTATTTATACTCCTCCAAGAAGAAGCACAGGAAGGTGTTACAATAATAATACAACAATAAATCTGTAATAATAAATTTAGCTGCATATGCTAGTTAACTCAAACATGGAACAAGTATGTGTGTGGAAAATTCAGTTCTTTGAGGTCATGTTTTGAGGCAAATAATAAAATGAAAGTTTAATTCTGGATGGTGTATTTGAGATGTACAGAACAATTTCTGCTGTAACATACTGTATCCGAGAGAAGTAAATGGAGGATAATGGAGTGTGTGGTATCTGTCTCAAGTTGAACTGCAGATTAGAAATGCGTGCACACCACGGTGAACTTGTTTCCCTACCCAATTTCACCAAAAGTGAAGGAAATCAATTTTTTTTTTCTGCTAGGTTCTTGGTCTTTATAAAACCTAGTTAGGATAAAAATCTTGCTATGACCTGGCAACCATAAAGCCATAACAAACTGTCAAATGCTGAATCTGTCCCATTTAAATACAACGGTTTCTTCAATAATTAATTTTGAGCTGATGTGTGTTTGATCACGGATCCCAAACCATCCACTTTGCTCACATGAACCGTTTCACCATATGGAAACACACTACTGTTTCAAAGTATATTAAGTGTGTTTGAAGTGTGTGTGTGTGTGTGTGTGTGTGTGTGTGTGTGTGTGTGTGTGTGTGTGTGTGTGTGTGTGTGTGTGTGTGTGTGTGTGTGTGTGTGTGAGGCAGAAAGAGAGAGAGAGAGGGAGCTACTCAGTCATGGACACAAAAATAAATGACCCTGCTTCCCATTAACACAACGCCAAATTAGAGAATTCATCACTGCCAGGGTGTGTGATTACACTCATTAACGGCTGATGGAGCGGTCACATCACTGGAAGAACATTTAAGGAAGGCTGGAGGGGGAACAAAAACCTGAGACAGGAACGCCAGAGGGGGGGACATCAGAGGAATGTCATGGGATCAAGTGAATGGGAACAGTCAGGGAACATAAATAAACAAACAAACAAACAAACAAACAAACGTCAAAGAGTTATTTTAGGAGAGAGTTATGAAAGCAACATTAAAGAAGATTTCATGCATATTAATAAACTTTTATGTCATTTTTTTAATCCAGAGTTGTTAACAATGTTCCTGAAATATTATGGAAAATCTGAAAAAAAAAATGGGGGAAATGATTGTGGAATTCAAATAAAATTCCAGAAGAAGGCACATAAATAATAAAATAAAATAATTTAATAATATGCAAATACATAACCAATTTAATATGTATTTAATAGATTATTGTAATATTAAAGTGATTTGAAATCACTGCAGTGCACTGTAACTTTGAACTTTAACTATGATGTCATGGGATCAACTGGATGGCAGTGTTGAGGGGAAAAATACATAAACATAATAAAGTGATTTTAAGAAATTTATGCAAAAATAAAGTACTGTGCAAAAGTCATGGACCCTAACCCTAACCCATTTGTCCTCACATTCGTAGCTTCAAACAGACCGATTTTAATTCTTTGATTCTTTCTGGAAATAGTCACTTGACATAAACATGTATACTCCAATTCCAAGACATAAATAAATAAATCTAGTAAAACTAGGTTTCAGAATGTAATTAGTTTCAGAAATTATATTAGTTTTCTATCTATCTATCTATCTATCTATCTATCTATCTATCTATCTATCTATCTATCTATCTATCTATCTCAGTTCTAGCATACCTTTTATGATGAGAAATAAAGTAAGAATAAAAAAAATTCTAGACATTAAAATTAAAGTTATTCATACAAATACTTAATTTGTACCTTTTTTTTTTTTTTACAATATCGAGCAGTTAATGCAGAACACAGAATTTAGAACAAAGACAACAAAAGAATTTTTAGCTAAAAATCTTAAAACATTGATGGGGGTTTTAAGAAATGTTTAAGAAAAAAATTATTAAGAAATATTTGAGAGGAAAAAGTTGGAGACACATTTGAAGAATTTTAAGAAAAGTTTAAGAAAAATAAGAAAAAATTAAGGTTATCTTTTAGTGTTACAATAAGATTTAGCAAAAATGCATTTGGTTTAAATTTGATCTAAAAACAAAACCCACAACAGATCTATAATTATTGTAACAGCGGAACATTTAAAAAATGATTCAAGTATTTATTTAGTAAAAAAAAAAGGAAAATGTTTACAAAAAAAAATATGATAAAACTGTTAATCTTTTTAATAATGCAATTTTTTTGTTTGTTTGCATGATGTTATAATATCTGAGGTAGACGCACAGCTGCCACAGAGCCGGAAAGAAAGAGACGCGACGCAAGCAGACAGGAAGAGATTCTGCAGAGGAGAGACGTAAAGCAGCACTGGACACTTTTCAATCAGAGTATAAATCACTCTTTAGCAATACTTGGAGTTCTGTGCACTAAAATGTAACATCAGATCATAAGGGTTTGCATCGTCTTCATTTTGTACCTTTCTAAAAGTGTTTTGTGTGCCTTTAATGATAACAGGAAAACCTGAGCGAGACAGGCCAAGCACATTATTAAAAAACGTCAAGGAAATGATAGGAATAATTTGGAAACTTCTTTCATAAAATGTCCAAGGAATGTAACGGTGACAATTTCCAAGGAGCGTTTACAAGAATGGAAATGGAAAGTTTTTTGGAAAATGTTAACGGAATGTTCACGGGGAAAACTGCGGAGAGCTGCGGGGGAACGCTGGGGGGCACGGAGCCGGAGACAGTAGGGGAAGATTCTGGAAACACCACGGCAATAACAAAATGGAATCCTGAGCCAAGAGTGGAGGAATGTTTTGAGAATGTCAGCACACACACACACACACACACACACACACACACACACACACACACACACACACACTTCCAATAGAATTAACAGTTTAAAAAAAAAAAATTAACAAATATTAATATAGTTATTATCATTATTAATATTAGATATCAAAAGGACTGTGTGAAGAACCTCGGCTTTGTTGTGATCTTGAGATTCTACTGAGCTCAGCATATGTGTGTGTGTGTGTGTTTCCTTTCACTTTGCCCTGCAGGCACTGTACACCCTCTGTTTACTTCCCAGGCAGGGAGATAAATAAATGATGTGGATTGTGTTTGTGTGAAGCTAATTAGACCGTGGTACACCGAGCCTCTATATATATACACACACACACACACACACACACACACACACACACATTTAAATAAATCAACACACACATATACATACACACACAGAGTCTCACTCTTTATTTCTCACATCAGAACAGTAGTCAACTCAATGTGTCAAAACCACACACACACACACACACACACACACACACACACACACACACACACACACACACACACACACCTGGTCTGTGGGAGGCCAAAGTTAGTGCCGACTCCGACTCTGGGCAGCGCGTGAACCACTTTCTTCACCGCTGCGGCGTCGGCGAAGTTAAACATCACCGAGGCTGAAGAGAGAAACAGACAAGAGGCAGAACATCATCAGTCATGAAGGCTGTTAGAGGGAAATAATCCATAACATGGTCACCGTTACAACCTTAACCTTAAGATTAGTTTCACATAACAGCACAAACTGGAGCGGCTGATTCCATCGTCAGCAATGACACGCCTTTACTTCAGAATTGTATAGTTTATTCGTTTATATTCGGATGTAAGCAGCTGTAAACAGTCACTTCCTCACCAGAGTCTCTCTCATGAAGTTTAAAAGACAGAAAACTACTCAGGGCTGTGCTGTGAATCACACACGGACATGATACGATTCCATTCTTAGGCGTCTGTGGTCTGAAGCGGCTATAGTCCTTACAGGACTTTAAAAAATTATTAAAAACTAATAAAAATATTTAATATTTAACTGAAATACTGTCAAACTTGTGCTGTTTAAATGTCGCCTCTTGGGCAGCGTGGTAACCGTTTTTTCTACTCTCCAGTCCAGCAGGTGGCGGTGTGGCACCCACCGCTAATTATATTTGATGAAGAAGAAGCATGCTTTAAAGAAGAGCAAGCGGTTTGTTTTTCTTGCAAAAAGCATGCTTCTCTATCCTCTTCATCAGAATTAATGAGCGGTCGGTGCAACATCGCCATCTGCTGGACTGGAGTGTGGCGCGGAAGATTAGCGGGAACAACGATTGTACGAGACACGACATTTAAATGGCAGCACCTGCATTTAAAAAATTTTTTTAAAGGAATTCATTAGACCATTTAACGCTTGTAAGTACGCTTATTGAAAAGAGCGCGACTCGATTCTGAAGTGAAAAGTGATCAGTCGATTCGTTGAAAAGGATGGCACTGCTTTA
>CM059225.1:22582590-22660090 GCA_030347435.1 Clarias fuscus | reverse complement strand
CCTGCCTGTGAAGTGTAACCGAGTCGCATATCACCACCATGTTGGGGTGTAATGAATGTTAAAGGTGTGTGCATGTGTGTGTATGATCGTCTCTGTTTGGCGATAACGTGATGAAATTAATGAGGAGGAGGAAGAGTGGTGATCCATCACTATCACACATCCATGGCACGCCAACACCAAAAACACGCAGAATGGGGGGTTATCTCTCTTACACACACACACACTTATTAACACTTTCTTTCATATTGTCTTGCTTTATCATTCACCTGTTTTTTTCTTTTTCACTTTTTTCACCATGTCCTTCTTTATTTTTCATTTCACTTCTTTCCCCCCTTTTTCTTGCCTTCCTCTTGTTCTTTCCATTTTCATTCCTTCTTCTTTTAAGTTTTCCTTCATTCCTTTGTTGCTTCTTTTTTCATTTCTTCCTCTCTCTCTCGCTCCCACTCTCACACACACACTTTTCTCCCTCCCTCTCTCCACCATGTCACTCCCCATCAGTAAATGAGTTCATCACGCTAACGAGGGGGCGGGGCCAACCTGCTCCACTAACAATGTTTTGTCCAGCCAATCAGCCGCACCACTCTGGAGCCAATTAGTGCGGATTTGCTGTTCCATCTGAGCGATGCCAGGACACGCCGTCACCGAGTGCGTGCGTGTGTGGGGCCAAGACTTTAAGGGCAGAGGATTAGAAAAAGTCTCTGATGTAGTGAGAGCAAAGGATCATGGGATTGCAGGAGCACATGATCAAGGAAAGCCACAGCAGACTGCTTTCACTTCATCACTTAGCAAATTAATCTCCACTACACCCGAAACTCACTGAGCCCACTCGTCCCATAAGTCCTTCCTCTTGTCCCCTATCCATTTAATACAATCTCTAACAGCATCCAACTACACTTACTGAGCCCACTCGTCCTCTATGTCCTTCTACTTGTCCCCTATCCCTCTAATATAATCTCTACTAAGTCCAACTACACTTATTGAGCCCTACTCTTCCCCTATGTCCTTCCTCTTGTCTCCTATCCCTTTAATATAATCTCTATCACAATCTACGGAGACCACTTGTCCCCTATGTCCTTCCACTTGTCCCTTATCCCCTTTAATATAACCTCTACTATATCCAACTACACTTACTAAACCCACTCATCCCCTATGTCCCTGTTCTTGTCCCCTATGCCCTTAAAATAACCTCTACTACACCCTACTACATGTACAGAGTCTACCCGTCCCCTATGTCCTTCCTCTTATCCCTTCTCCCTTTACCACCACCTACCGAGACCACTTGTCCCCTATGTCCTTCCGTCTATTTGCATATCCCCTTAATATACAGCCCTACACCTACAACCTACACTGTCCTTCTTTTTGTCCCTTATCCCCTTTAATATAACCTCTACTACAGCCTACTGCATATCCAAACTGAGCCCACTTGTCTTCTGTTAGTTTCCTCTTGCCTCTATAACCTTAACAACGGCCCTAATGCACCCTACAGCATTCCCCTTGATATAATCTCTCACTAAGTCGTTTAAAGTGTTATCTAAACAGAATGCTGTATGTTCCCACACACTGTTTATTACAGCAATAGGCAGTTTAGGATGCCTCCCTAAGCAGAGGGAGCAGTTGCCATGGCAACAAGACAAGCTTTGCTATCACCGTTTAGCTAGCAAACTTGTAGTATTTTATAATTTAAGACACAGCCCAATAATTTCAAGTCTCAGATAAGCGTTTGTTAAAACCGACGGAAAAGCGCAGTCGGCGTTTAGTGCCCTTTAAGTGATGGATGGTTGGAATATTTCTCTCTGTAAAAGCCGTGAACGGAGATAAGAGGGTTAATCCCATCAGATTAGCTCTCTTTGCGCTCTGTGCCGGTGTACTGGTGGGCCTTTTCACTCTCAGCCTTTTAAGAGTGGAAGAAAAGGAAAAGTGAAAGAGCGGAGAGAAAGAGGATTGCGGGTTTAAAAATCACCCCAGAGGTTAAAGGATTCATTTCTTCCACAATTAATGCAGTGACTCATTAAACATTCAGCCGCCTGCCATCGGACGCACAGCGCTAATGCTAATGAGATAAACAGCTAGCGTGCGCGCCGGCAGACGTGGCTCCGTCCCAAGCGCTAAAACTCGGAGGACTAATTAGTGTGAGGACTGGAAGAGCGGCTAATTGTGCCGAGACACTAGAACTAGGTTAGTCCATTTAAAGTTCTTTCTGTGTGTCTGTGTGTGTGTTACCCATAATGCACTGCTGACGAATAAACCTGAGAACTTGATTTGTGTTACAAATGTAAGTGTGTAATAAAAATACATTTAGTTACATCAGCTGTAACACAGAGTTAGCGGTGTGCGTGCTTGGAGACAAGCGTAGGCCGAGAGGTTTTAGCCGCAACGCTAATCTCACATGCTAAATGCTAATTAGAGTATTAGGTTGTTAGCTACGAAAGCAGAATGTCTGCGCTACATAAAAAATAAATAAAAAATTCTGGAAAATGTTTCTTTATCTAATTAAAAAGAAAGTGTATGTGTGTGTGTGAGGTAATGTTATCAGATTTAGCTGATGACTCTTGAGACACTGTTAAAACTGTCTCTCTTTAAACTTTAAAACGAAGGATTTTAAATGCAACACTTTGGGCTAATCCTGGGTTAGCCTCGACCTCTGACAGGTGAGGGAGGAGGAAGTGATTAGAGAGATAAATGCGGAGGGAGAGTGTGTGTGTGTGTAAAACAGAGGTGTGTTTTTACTCAGATCTTTTGCCTGAGGTGGAAAAATGCTAGAATGTTAGCAAACATTTTAATGTTTTAACATTAATCTTCTTTCCTCTTTTTTGCACGATGCATTTTGTAAGCGGTTGCTTAGAGGTAGCTTACGGATGGTTACCATAACAACACTTAAAACTTAACAGATTCGTGTATACGTTCCGATCACCGTTATACAGCTAACCGTGTCTTGATACTAGCATACAAGTCGATGATGTCACTGGTAGGTGTGGCCCGTCTCTGATGAAACATGGCGATTTAGAGACTATACAATCAACCATACAAAACACGCTAAATATTTAAACGGCGCAGTTTAGTCTTGGCGCTAACAACGGTAAAGAATACGCCGCGTTATTTGCTGACACTGGTGTTAGTCGCTCTTCAGCAGCATCACGCGCACTCGCATACTCGCTCAGAAAAATGCCACCACCACGCCTTCTACCTCCCCCCAATAATCCCCCCATTGTCCTGGCCCTAATTGGATTTAGATGCGAGGGTGAAGAGGGGTGACGCTGTGGCGCCCCGTCCCTCCGAAACGGCCCGGAGGGGTGAGGAAAGTTTTTAAAGGCTGAAAGGGAAAATCCTTCGAGAGCTTTAGGGAGGATTCAGAAGTGACAGTGGCAGCAGAAGAGCGCTTTAGAGCGAGTCTTTAAGCAGGTAAATAGTCTTTAGACACCCGAAAGAAGCAGTGGGGAGGGCAGAGAGAGAGAGAGAGAGAGAGTGGGGGAGAGAGAGAGAGAGAGTGGGGGAGAGAGAGAGAGCAGTAATGACAGAAACCTGTATTTCCTCAGTCACTGATATCATTTACTCTGGGGTAAAAGAAAGAAATTACAGGGTAGTAAATATGACTAACACTGATGACATAATAGCCGCTAAATCTCCATTAGTCTAAACATACACACACAGAGCTGTAAGTGGAAAGTCAATAGCTGACTGACACACTGAGTGGCACCCGCAGTCGAAGGTCATTCGCTCGGAAATTGTGTGTGTGTGTGTAGGGCTCTAGCACTCAGTGCACTAACAAGTCTCCTCTCTTGTCCTGTTTTTCCAGGAGAGGTTAAGGTGTGGCAGGGTACAGAAGCGGATATATCTGCACTGCGAATCGTTACACGGTCATGTCACAGGGTGAGACAGGCAGTGAGACGGGCAATAATGTATGCGGTGAGACACGCAAGGAGATGGAAGGTGAGACAGGCAAGGGGACAGACATTGAAACATGCAGTAATGCATGTAGTCAGACAGACAGAGAGATGGAAGGTGAGACAGGCAGGGAGACAGACATTGAGACCTGAATTAATGTATGCAGTGAGACAGACAGAAAGTGGGACATGCAGTAATATATGCAGTGAGACAGGCAGAGAGTGAGACAACAGAAAAAAAAGGCAGTGAGAAAGCAGGGAGACAGGCAATGGGACGGGCCATGCGATGTGCAGGGAGACTGGCAGTGAGACGGGCAGGGACACATGCAGTAATTTATGAAGTGAGACGGGCAGGGAGACATCAGGAAGACAGGAGATGAGACAGGCAGTGAGACCGGCAGGGAGACATCAGGAAGACAGACTATAAGATTTGCGGTAATGTATGCAGTGAGACAGGCGGTGAGACAGGGTGTGCACTCCTCGGGGTCAGTGTTGAGCGTGTGAGCCCCAGCAGCATCAGCGAGTCATAAATAACCAGCTGTGAGCGCTCGGTGTTCAACATGAGAATAAACACCAGGGGGCGGGGCAAGGAAAAGTGGGTGGGGCTTAGTAATAATTCACTGTTACCAGGTTATGTATCTATCTATCTAGCTTTCATTACAAAGGGTCCAGCTCTTAACTTTTTGTCTCCAGTCCAGCTGTTGCGCTGCACAAAGTATTGGCACCCCTTGCCACAGTCCATCAATGGGACTAGACCACCACTACGCTGATGTTATTTGGGTGATTGATTGATCTTGGTACACCAGTGCCATGGTAGTGTGTGTGTGTGTCTGTGCGTATATACACGCATGTGCATGCGTGTGATCCAGTTCCACCCTTAATGCCTTTACGTGTGTGATTAATAGGCTGCTGTTCGGTGTAAAAGCTTTGATGCTGGAACTCAATACGTCTCTGATGATAATTACACCAATGTGTAGTGAGACCGGGAGTGAGACCGGGACTGAGACAGAACGGGGTGCCATGGGGCATTGTGGGTAAAAATCCCATCTGCTCTATGACCTCACCAGATCTGCGGAAAAATCTGCCAAGCAATTAGCAGCAGCAGTTTGAGTTCTTCGGGGTCCGCACAGCTGGTGTGTGTGTGTGTGTGTGTGTGTGTGTGTGTGTGTAAAACCCTCTCAAGTTTCCAGTACACGCAAAAAAAAAGCATATCTCCCTCTCTGTTCATATGTCTCTCTCTGTACTTACTTTTTTCTTTGTCGCTCTCTCTCTCTCCATGTGTCTCTCTGAATTTCTCCATGTCTTTCTTAGTGTCTCTCTCACCTGGGAGTGTGTAGTGTGCTAATGTAAATACGAGTTGACATGGGCAGAAAAGAAAACTGTTACAGGTTTGTTCCTGCTCTCTCTCTCTCTTTCTCATAAAGCAGAACATTCATGTTCATGTTCATCTTCCGCTACAAAAACAAAACCATATTTCGGCTCGTTCTCACTAATCTTCGTGACGAGCCCTACTCCACTTGATCTACTGGACTAGAAGGTGATTTGAGACGTGACCGCAGATAAAGGAAAGATAACGAGCCCCTGCCAGACAGCGCGCATCAGAGGAGGAGCGGTCCAGACGATCTGGAAATCATGCTGGAGTAGCAGGGAGGCAGCGGGTAGTGTGTGTGTGTGTGTGTGTGTGTGTGTGTGTGTGTGCGTGCGTGTTTATGTGTGTGTGACACCGACACAGAGAGAGAGAGAGAGAGAGAGAGAGAGAGAGAGAGAGGCTTATCAGACACTATGCAGTGCCGTCAAGAGGATCAGAGTTGAGTTGTCAGATCAAAGAGGAGCATTTGTGCTACACACACACACACACACACACACACACACTATTCAATAAGGAAAAGCTTCTAAAGCTTCTGGTAAAAAGGAAAAAAGTCGGCTTTGTTTAAAAAAGGTTAAAACAGAATCTTAAAGAGTGTTAAGGAGCCGGAGTGTGAAGTGCGCACTCGGCAGTGTGTTTACCTAAACCTTCACACACACACACACACACACACACACACACACACACACACACGTTTAAATAAATAAATAATATAAATGTCAGATTAACATTTAGGACGGAAAGTCAGTTTCAAGATCTTTATTCAGTGATTTAACTTTGGTGGTTCGCTCTCCCCACTCAGGCACTGGTTTAAACTCTACTGTAAACTGGGAGACTGGGAGGAGGACAGGGACAAAGAGAGAAAGGAAGAGACAAAAAAAAGTATGTCCGCATGAAAAGAACTATAGCAACCTTTATATAGAAAACACTTGTGTGTTAATGTAATAAATGCTGAGAAAACTAAATATAACACACTTATTTATTGTTATACTTAAAATATTATTAATAATAACAGTAGCAATAATAATGATAAAGTTAATAAGCCATGTTGATAAAAAGTGATAAAGAAAAATGTGTACAACAGGAAAAAAAAAAGGGAGAGAAAATTAAAAAAAAAAAAAATCACACAGCAAGGCGGAGAGAGAGATCAAAAAAATAAAGGCAGACAGAAAGAATGAGAGGAAAACAGGACGATCAAAAGACAGACAAAAGTAGAGGGAGCCAGAAAGAAAGACAGAAAAGAGAGAGGCAGATAATGAAATAGACAAAGAAAGATAAAAACGAGAGAGAGAGAGAGAGAGAGAGAGAGAGAGACAAGTATGTTTAAAAAAATTAAACAGAGACAGAAAGAGACAAAGACAACTAGAGAGAAAGGAAAGAGACAGAATGACGGAGAAAAAACAAGGGGAGACAGAGAAAAAGAGACAGGAAAAAATAGACAGAGAGAGAGAAAGCTAGAATCGCTAGAATATATGGAAAGAAAGGCAGAGAGAGAGAAAGACTGGCAGAAACAATAAAGAGAGACAGACAGGGAGACAGAAGGAATGATAAAGAGAGAAACTGTGAAAGAAAAAATATAGAAAGAAAACACGAGACACTTGAGGCAAGACAGACAGACAGAAAGAAAGAGAGAAGAGTAACGGACTTCGACAGAAAGGGACAGACTGCGAGAAAGACAGATCAGACTGTTATTAATGATGTAATAATGAACACATTTCACTTATTGAACCGTTTTCATTTTAGCGTGCAACACACACGCACAGAAACAACATCTGTCAGCTGTAACTGTAACAAAGACGCATCTTGAGGAGAAATGCCTCGGCGTACAGCAGTGCATTCTGGGTCAAGCGGAGGGACAGAACGACCGTCGCCACGATGGCTGCCGCATGTTTTTTTTTACAATTTACAATCAAGCTGAGGGAAGGTGAAGGCCTTAACGTCCTGCGGGCTCTGAGACACGTGGATCACACGTGAGGTGAATCTACATCACGCCTGAGCCGACACGGGACAGGCTAGCTCTGTGGTTAGCCGTTAGCATTAGAGCTATCTAAAGTCACTCTAATAATGATGATTTAGTTCTCAGACTCGGGACAGACGACACCGAAGTGGACATGTCTCTCATCACCATCATACAGGAATGTCTACAGTTGATCTTTTTTACATTCACTCCTGGAATTTAATAAACTATATTTTGCACTTAAAAAAAAAATATATATATATATATATATAAATATTAAAATAAATACACACTAAATAATATTAAAAATGCTGAGGTATAAAGTAAAGGACGTCATGATGAATTAAAACACACACACATAAAAATAACCATATTTATAATAATGACAATGATCTAAATAAACACAATATAACGTCGTAACACTAACACGGCCGTCACAGAGATGACGTCACACCACAGGCAAGGGGAAGCCCCGCGCGCGCACATGCACGTGTACAAACGGAACAGCGAGAAGATCAAATAAATGAATTATATATATATATATATATATTTTTTTTTTTTTTTTTAACGTTGGCCTTTTAAACTTCAAAAGACCGAACGTTTATATTTCGACTCGCGTGCGTGTGTTCGCTGCTTTTTCTTATATGGGTTCGAAGGCGCGAGCAAACTGTCTGCGTGACGACAAACACCAACAACAACAACAATAATAATAATAATAATAATAATAATAATAATAATAAAGAGAAATATTATGTATATATAATTCAAGCTAATGTTCTTTGCGCGCGTGTGACTTTGGGTGAAAGCGACTTGCGCGCGAGCTTGGTGCGCGCGCCCAGGAAGCGCATGCATGAAGGAAAAAGAAACGTATATATAGGCAGTGTGTGTACAGAGAGAGAGAGAGAGATAATAATAATAATAATAATAATAATAATAGATAGAACGAATAAAGCTATTCTGTGTTTAATTCTGGTGTGCTCATAACACACTGCGCCATAAGATGTTTTCCCTCCTAAAATGATGTTCAAATCGAGTCAAGTCGTCTTTTATCGTCATTTTAACCATCTACTGTTCAGTACACACAGTGCAACGAAACAACGTTCCTCCAGGACCAACCTGCTACATACAACATCAACTAACAAATCGAACCAACTAAGAAACCTTACTAGCTGAGACAAGACAGATTGACATTTTTAAATGAACAGGAAACTATCCAAGTCCTATAGAAAAAAAGAGACAACATGAAGTGCACGTGCAAATGTGCAAACAAGTGACAACATGACGCATTTCAATGAGTCCAATCCAATCCGAGTGAGCTCCTAAAACGCATTTAATCAATAACATTCCTTACTTTTTCCCTTTCTTTTTTTAAATATAATTTTTTTAAAAATTTTTATTTTGTAATTCAATTTACAGGAAGATCAACAGTGTTATAAAAAAAGTCGCCTGTTTATTTATTTATTTTGTTTACTCACTCATGCATTAATTTATCAATGTATTCATGGGGTAAACACGCTGCATACTGAGCAGGCCCGCATCCTTTAGGTCGCAGATCATCAATAGAGAGGCTATAAGCAGCCACACACACACACACACACACACACACCTTGGTCAAGCGGACTTCACTTATCAGAAGTGCATGGTTAACACAAGAACATTTTATTAATAAGTTATTAACATCTACTCACACACACACATTATATGACATGAGTGTATTTTTATTATTATTATGCGCACTGAGATCGATACGTCTGCTATAGCCTGTTACACACGCGCGCGCGCGCACCGGGAATTCTGAAGAGGGAAAAAAAAATAGAAATTGTGTAGAAAATTGGAATTTATAGTAATCATTAGCTACACAAAAAAATCCCATTCTTTGCGGTTTATTTACATAAACATAAACTATATATAAATAAACTAATACAGCTGAATGAAACAGATATTGATTAAGCACTGCGCTGTTAAACATTGACACTAAGTCGTATTAGATGTTAATATCCGCATGCACGCTAATAAAAGAATAAAAATCTCCAGACCTGATCTGAGGACCATGTCACACTAATAACTCACAGAGTCTTTATGAAAGATTTATTAGCGTTTGTCAGAATATGCGTGTCGTGTCTGTGTCGAGTGTGTGAACACTGCACCGTGGAGTGGAGCGGGATCAACAAACAGCCTTAAGAAACACACACACACGCTTTATGTGCGCGTGTTTGTGTGTATGTGTGAGAGAGAGAGACCCAGTGCGGCACGAGCGTGCAAACAGCATCCGAGATACAAATCGGTTAAAACTGTAAAAAAAATAAAATAAATAAAATGAAACAAAAATGTCAAAACAATTAAAAGGCGCAGAAAGCACCGAGAGTAAAAAGCGAGAAATAGTAGTAGAAACCTGACTAGATTGAATAAAGAAATAAAATTGATGAATTAAATAAAAAACTAAAATGACTAAAATACCGTGTCGCATTTCTGGAATTTACACAAACACAATATTTGTATTTATTTTTAAACTAAAAATGAACAATAAATACCCACCTAATCACTATTTAAGAACTTTATTTGGAAATTAATTAATTAATTACTTAATTAAAGTCGTTCGATGATGACGCGACGCAACGTGACTCGGAGGCCGGCGCGAGCGCTAGCGCGCGACACGGAACACAACCCCACGCGGCTCTTTTATCTTGTATCTTTTTTTTTTTCCTCTGAAGGGAAAACTCCATCTCTCGCGCGCTCCTCCTGGGATTGTCTGCGCTCGCGCTCCAGGACCCCGGAGCCTTTAGAACGCCGAAGAGGTGGAAGGTGTGTGTGTGTGTGTGTGTGTGTTGGTGAAAAGGGCGGAGTCGGACAGATTCCTGGTCTTCCCTCAGCCCACCCCCCTCCCTCGTGATTGGCCCGAGCGACGCGGCGGCGCCTCTGATTGGCTGCAGGCTCAGCACCGACCCTCGCGTTCTGTCCTGAGGTTTGAGGCTTCAGCTAAAAGGCCATTCATGAGGTACGGCATTCCTGCAGAACGGAGGATACCGAGCACACACACACACACACACACACACACACACACTTTCATGCATGCACGCGGATGAACACACACACTCGTGCAGTGATGACACACTCAAATGAGGCTTCTTCTTCAGTTTGTTTCTGCAAGCGTTAACACACTCCATCTATCTCTCCTGGAGGACACACATTGCAGGTGCAAAAACTTTTTTTTCTTTGAAAGTTTTTTGGGCTTTTCTACACTTAGACACTCCCGACTACACTAGGTGCGACTGACACCCATCCTGGTTCTTTCCTGCTTTTTTTTTTTAATTTCTGTTAAAATTTATTTTATTTCTATTATTTCCAAATATTTTTTGGTTTTGGGATCTGCCCGGTTTAAGCGTTGGATCCGTCGGCGTACTGCGATCCTCCTCCGGTGTTCGGCCCGGACCTCTGCCCCAACATGATCGCTGCTCAGGCGAAGCTGGTCTACCAGCTCAACAAATACTACAACGAGCGGTGCCAGGCGCGCAAGGCGGCCATCGCCAAGACCATCCGCGAGGTGTGTAAGGTCGTCTCAGACGTCCTGAAAGAGGTGGAGGTACAGGAGCCGCGCTTCATCAGCTCCCTGAGCGAGATCGACGCACGATATGAGGGCCTCGAGGTAATCTCGCCTCACGAGTTCGAGGTCGTGCTCTACCTCAACCAGATGGGCGTCTTTAACTTCGTGGACGATGGCTCGTTGCCAGGCTGCGCCGTCCTGAAGCTCAGCGATGGCCGCAAGCGCAGCATGTCGCTCTGGGTCGAGTTCATTACCGCCTCGGGGTATCTGTCGGCGCGGAAGATCCGGTCGAGGTTCCAGACTCTGGTGGCGCAGGCGGTGGACAAGTGCAGCTACCGAGACTCGGTCAAGATGGTGGCCGACACGAGCGAGGTGAAGCTGAGGATCCGAGAGCGCTACGTTGTGCAGATCACGCCGGCCTTTAAGTGCACCGGGATCTGGCCACGCAGTGCGGCTCAGTGGCCTCCTCCCCACATCCCGTGGCCCGGACCGAACCGGGTCGCCGAGGTCAAGGCTGAAGGATTTAATCTGCTCTCGAAAGAGTGCTACACGTTAGCTGGGAAGCAAAGCTCGGCCGAGAGCGACGCCTGGGTCCTGCAGTTCGCCGAGGCGGAGAACCGGCTGCTGATGTCCGGCTGCAGAAAGAAGTGCCTGTCGGTTTTGAAAACGCTCCGTGACAGGCACTTGGAGCTGCCGGGTCAGCCGCTCAACGGCTACCACATGAAGACGCTGCTGCTGTACGAGTGCGAGAAGCACCCGCGCGAGAGCGACTGGGACGAGGCGAGCCTCGGCGATCGCATCAACGGCGTCCTGCTGCAGCTCGTCTCCTGTCTGCAGTGCCGCCGGTGTCCTCACTACTTCCTCCCCAACCTTGATTTATTTCAGGGCAAAGCGACGTCAGCCCTCGAGGCGGCCGCCAAGCAGACTTGGAGACTCGCGAGGGAGATCCTGACCAACGCTAAGAGCCTGGACAAACTCTGAGCTCGAAAAAATAAATGAACTCAATTAGCTCGAAACAAAAGACTTTGAGAACGGGCGAAAAAAAGAGAGAGAGAGAAAAAGAGAGAGAGAGAGATCTGCGTCCACGCCTGGACAAACTCAACCAACAAACAAGACCGGGAGTCTCGCAAGAGAAATTCTGAGCGGTGACAAAAACCAGGAACGACTCGAATAAACAAAAAACATGCAGAGTCACCAAACTCGAACAATTTACAAAGACACAAAGACGGGGAAAAAAACAACACAAGAGACTCGCGAGCAACTGTAAGAGCCTGAACAAACTTCGGGAAGAAAAAGGAAAAGAAAAAAAAAAACAAGGTCGGAAGAAACCTGGAAAAACTTTACAGCAGCGAGGACGAGGAAGAACTAAACCCGAGGAGGCTTTACTAAAGAAATTCTGGACATTAAATAAATAAATAAATAAACAGAGAATAAATACAAATTAAATGTAATAAAAAGAAAGGCATGTTGAAGATCACGTCGCTTCTGAAAGACTTTTATTCCCATGAGGACATTTTACAGCAGCGAGAGTAAATAATAAACAGACGTTTCATCACCATGTCACGCATTTTCATCGACGGCTCAGACAAAAAAAAAAAAGGTATAAAGTATTATTATTAACAATAATAACAACAATAACAAAGAAGATTTGTTGAGAGAAGCTCCCTGGACAATGCGAACGCTCCAGACTTTTTATTTTCACTGAAAGTGGACGTATCGGAGACGGACGGAGAGAGAAAGCTTTCAGCCGAGACGCTGACGGGACATTTTGAAGGGAGAGAAAAAAATAAATAAATAAAAGGTGAAGGTACATTTTAACGTCATAACGTCTGCATAAATCATTTCTTCTTCTTTTCACAAAGTGAAATTGTTTTTATTTAAATACCATGCACAATATCTTTAATTGCTTTAATGTTTATAACGAGAAAAAAAATGTAGCGTGCCAAGTTTTCCATTTTATGTGTCGAAAAGTTGAAATGTTAATAAAAACCATATTAAAACTTAGCACTTGTTGTATTTTAATAGTAACTTTTTAGAAATATGTATCTATATTAAATAATGATTTTATCCAATAGAGCCATAATCTAAAATTAGATTTAATATTAGTTATTTTATAATTATTCAATTACGAGGTACTTACTATGAGTTACGCTACATTTATTAATAAAGCTATTAATAATACATTAACAACCAGCTAACTAACTAACTAGAAATTAATAATATTTTTAATTAGTAAAAAAATATATCTATTTTATTATTTTAATTTATCACATATACACAAACGTCGTAGTGATCTACACACGCTAACCGCGACGTACGCTCCTACAGGCCGGAAAATCACTCGATTATACTGTATATCTTTTTTTTTTTTTTTTAATGTATATTTTTATACAACACTTAAAATATTTATGTATTTATATTTCTATTTTTTAAATCTAATATAAAAAAAAAAAAAACAAGATCATATACAGCCTAAAGCCTGAACAAACGCACATACACACACACACACACACACACACACACACACACACTCGCAAAGCGGCTACTGCGCTTTAATCCTAATTCATATATATTTAAAAACACATACATATCGATACTTATATAACATTAAAGCTAATAATTCTTTCATTTTCTTTGTTTTTGAAGATGAAAAAATGTAATATATAATAATAATAAAACTTTTAAAATATTTAAACACAAGGACAGAACATGCACTAATTAAACAGTACGTTCGCTTCTCTTACACTGAAACAAAAGGTAATAATATAATGAACTAATTATAAGATCAAATTTATTTTAAAATGAGAAGAAAAAAGAAAAAAATTTGATTTGACAAATAAAAAAACATGTAATTAAAATATAAAGTGTTACAATAATGATAAATTCTATTGGTTATCACATAGTAAATGTGTAAGTTATCATCAAAAACTATTGTAATAAATATGTAATAAGATTATTTTATTATTATTATTATAATAAGTATTACTATTAGTGTGCGTTTGAGTTTGCGCAATCCCGGACCCAAGCTCACGGCCTCGTCTCTAGTGCACTCCATCCTCACTATCTAGTGCTGGTGAATAACCCGGTGACCTTCATCTCAAGCTCTCACTCACTCAATGTTCAGAAAATGTGTATTCCAATTAATGATATCATGACGGGCTTTAAACACACTTACCAATCAGCAGCTCTGGACAAACATGTGCACACAGACACACTCACACACACAGACACACACACACACTTCTTAACACACAAAATCTTAATACACACTCTTTATCGCACACGGCATCTTGTCCTTTTTAATTCCATTTATTAGTAAATCTCAGTACTTTATTCAGGTGTGTATATGTGTGATTGTGTGTGTGTGTGTGTGTGTGTGTGTGTGTGTGTGATTGTGTGTGTGTGTGTGTGTGTGAGTGAGAGTGAACGTCTCACCTTGGGGTCAACGCTCTTGAAGCTCGGCTCGTCTTCGTCCACCTCGAAGTAAAGCTCGTTAGCCGTGATGGACAGAGTTCCTTTCATGACAAGTGCGGGGGAGACCAGCTCGGCTACCGTGCTGAGAGACACCGTGCCTGCACACACACACACACACACACACACACACACGCACAAATCAGAAATAGTGAATGTCTAGGGATATATTTGATAGCGGTGTTGATTTTCCAGTTTTTCTCGGTGTTGTTTCTCGACGTCCGTTGCCGTTTCTCAGTGTTTCTCAGTGTTTCTCGTTGTTGATGTTGCTCAGCATCAGTGTTTCTGTTTTCTGGTGTTTCTGGATGTTGCTGTTTCTCTGAGTTGGTGTTTCTAAATGTTGATGTCTCTCTATTTTTCTCATTGTTGCTATTTCTGAACATCGTCATTTCTCAGAGTTGGTGTTTCTCTCTTTTGGCGTTTCTCAGAGTTTCTCATTTTTGATATTTCTAAACGTTTGCGCTTCTCAGTGTTGGTTTTTCTCTATGTTGGTGTTTCTCAGTGTTGGTATTTCTGAACATCGTCATTTCTCAGTGTTGTTTCTCTCTCTTGGTGTTTCTTAGAATTGATGTTTCTCATTTTGAATATGTCTAAACATGTGTGTTTCTCAGTGTTGTTGTTTCTCTCTTTTGGTGTTTCTCAGAATTGATGTTTCTCATTTTTAATGTTTCTAAACGTATATGTTTCTCAAAGTTGGTGTTTCTCCGTGTTTTTCATTTTGACATGTCTGAACATTTGTGTTTCCTCGGTGTTGGACTTGTTTTTAGTATTGTACCACTAACTCGAAGGAAATCGTTGAAGTTTCTGATGTTTCATTTCATTCCACTATAACTGACCTAACAGCTACACGCCAGCTAACTAAAACTAACGTCACGGCTTAAACATCATCAATTAGTTATAAGGAATTAGTTTCATTTATTATTAGACTTAATTTACAAAATAAAAGATTAACAGAGAGACAAATAAAGAGAGGGTGAGAAAGAAAGAGAGAGAGTGAGAGACACAGTAAGAGAAAGTGACTCGGGCCTCTCGTACTGCACACAATAACGAGCAAGAAAAATTAAATGCCAAAACAAACTCAACAGGGGAAAACACCCACCCTGTACCCTTTAGCGAGCCGTGCTGCTGTTCTGTATTTGAGACGCTGTGGCTCTGACTCCTCTGCTGTAATTCCGTCCTCATCACCTAATTCTCCTGGAAGGTTACGGTTGGGGCTTCGATTTGGGACGCAGCCGCTCTGGTCTACACTGAGCTAAAGCAAGCAGAGGAAATAAATCCCAGCTCGGCCACCGCACCGTGTTTTACTGCATCACCGTCTGGAGCGGGACGTTCATCCTAATACATCCATTAATCCACCGCTGTGTGATTTGGGACGCGACTGTTCTGGCGACTCCGTGATGCGACTGTAGCACGAGGTAAATGTTCACGGAGGAAAAGTTATTCACAAAAGAAATGTTTAGCGCTTCTCGCTCCCGTACAGACGCTTAATAAATTCTTCACGTCAAGTAAAGATGGAAGGGAGGGATGAAGGGAGCATGATGTGATGCCTTGTTGTACCGGACTGCTGATCAGGGCTGCGTCCCAAATCAAAATGACACGATTATTACAACCGCACACAATCATGAGGATGGTGTGTGTGTGTGTGTGTGTACAATGTGTGTTTGTGCAGTGTGTGTGTGTGTGTGTATAGTGTGTGTACAATATGTGTGTACATTGTGTACAGTGCGTGTGTGTGTACAGTGTGAATACACTATTTGTGTGTGTGTGTACAGTGTGAGTGTATAGTGTGAGTACGATAGGTGTGTGTGATAAAATGTGTGTGTTTGTGCAGTGTGTGTGTTTGTGCAGTGTGTGTGTGTGCACAATAGGTGTGTGTTTGTGCAATGTGTGTACAGTGTGTGTGTGATAAAATGTGTGTTTTTGTGCAGTGTGTGTGTGTATATAGTGTAAGTGCAATATGTGTGTGTGTGCCGTGTGTGTACATTGTGTGTACAGTGTGAGTACACCGTATGTGTGTGTGCAGCGTATGTGTACAATGTGTGTGTGTGTATGAGTACAATGTGTGTGTGCGCAGCATGTGTGATACAATGTGTATGTGTTCAGTGTGTGTACATTGTGTGTACAGTGTGTGTGTGTACAGTGTGAGTACAATATGTGTGTGTGCAGCGTGTGTGTGTACAATGTGTGTGTATGTGTGTGTGTGCGCGCGAGTACAATATGTACGTTTGTTCAGTGTGTGTGTGTTTATATATATATATAGTGTGAGTACAATGTGAGTGTTTGTGCAATGTGTATATTGTGTGTTGTACAGTGTGTATGTGTGTGTGTGTAAGTGTGTTGTACAGTGTGTGTATGTTGTACAGCGTGTGTGTGTGTGTGTAGTTCTACAGTGTGTATGTGTGTGTGTGTGTGTAGTTGTACAGTGTGTATGTGTGTGTGTTGTACAGTGTGTATATGTGTGTGTGTAAGTGTGTTGTACAGTGTGTGTATGTTGTACAGCGTGTGTATGTGTGTGTGTGTGTGTGTGTGTGTGTGTAGTTGTACAGTGTGTGTGTGTGCGTGTGTGTGTGTGTGTGTGTGTGTGTGTGTGTGTTCTGTACCCGTGAGACTGTCCAGTTCTTTCTCCTCCACAGATGAGAGCGTCTCGTCGTCTCCCTCAGGCAGACTCTCGCTCTCTGAGCCCTGACTCCTCGCCGTGTCTTTCCCGAGCTGTTGTCCCTTCAGCACGTCGTCCTCGGGACCTGCACACACACACACACACACACACACAGTGTGTTTTTTTCATTTTTACTTTCACTTTCTCTCATTAATATTCCTGCAAAAAATAAAATTAAACGAAACTAAAACTTTTTTTTTTTTTTTGCTTGTATCTACGTGGGGTGTTCAAGTCAAACCGGGACTAATTCATGTAGAATAACAGAACACAGTTATGAAAGTCAAAACCTCCCTTTATTTCTCTCCTGATACACTAATGCACTTATCTCACTTTGTCTCACTAGTGCATGGGCACCATCAGGGTAGAAAGTCATGTCTGAAACACCGGCCTCCCAGGAACTCCTTGACATGAGGAAACGGTTGAGCGAGGTCAGGACTGTACGCGGGACGTGGCAATAACTCCCGGACGTCGATCGCCTTTACGCCTTCACTCACCAGAAATTTGACCACAAGTCCTGGTTTGACTCGAACACCCGTCATATATTCTATATAAAGACAGTACGACGAGACTTTTCCTTTTCTGAAAAACGACCGTTCCAAACAAAATCACTTACACCAAATATAAAGGCGTGTTTTCATTTGTATTGGATTCATTTAAATGGAACGAATCCAAATCATTTCATTCTTTTCTTTTCTTTGTTTACAGGATCAGAGTGAAGAGATTTTACTTTCCAAAGACACGACTAATTAAAAAAAGTTTAAAAAGAAATTAGTTCTTCAAGTATTAAAGTTGCAGAAACGCGAACAGAAACTGAGAGGGAACATCAGGAGGGAAAAAAGAGCAAACTGTTTTGATGATCAAAGCTGAGAATTTTGTAAAGATTTTTAATTCTTAAATATTTTACGTCTGAACCAGAAGCGCAAGTTTCATTACAGATTATTAATCTATTTATATAGGAGCTGTGTGTGTGTGTCGCTCTCTCTCTCTCTCTCTGGTTCTACCCTACCCTCCTTTATCACTTATACACAAATATCTCATTCTGTTCCCTCACTTTTTTTGTTTCCTCTTTTCTCCATTATAAAAATTTCCTTCTTTTTAAAAGAATTTAAAAAATATATATATTTTCTCTTTTCCAACATTTCCTTCTTTTTATTTTTCCCTCATTATAAAAATACCTTTTCAATTTTCTCTTTACTTCTTCTTTCTCAGGACATTTCCTCCATCAATCCCACCTGTTCTTCCCCCTCACACACACACACACACACACACATTTCTTTGCAGACTTTTCTCTCATTTTTAGAAATAAACACAAAACAATGTTGTCCTTTATTCTTTTATCACTCACTATCTCTCCTCTTCAGCTCTCTCTCTCGATCTCGTTATCACTTGAGAATTTTCTTTTTCCTCTTTTTTTTCGTTCTGTTTTTGTTTCGGTTTAATTTTTCCCCACCTCCTGCTCCGTCTCGCTTCAGACAGTTTGGCATGAAAACAGACAGATAAGAACACGAGCAGCAACATTTCTCTTTATCTATTCTTTTCACCGCTCTCGTTTTCTCACCCTCTCTCTCTCTCTCTCCCTCCCCATTTCTTTTCCACTATCCTTTCCTGTCTCTCTCCGTCTCATACTCTCTTTCCCTTTCTCTCTCCTCACTCCCTCCTCGTCTCTCTCTCTCTCCACCTGACTGCGCATTACTGCAGTAATAATCAGTAACCCGTTACAGACGGCCGTGTTCTCAATGCTCTATCCAGAGGAACGACAGAAACGCTGTTCCTGCTTCCTTTCCTCCGCAGTTCAGGACACTCAACACCGTGACCTTTAACCTTTGCTCTCTTTCTCTCTGATTGTTTTTTTTTTTTAAAAGACATTTGCATCCTAAAAAAAAAGTGAAACTGGATCTTCTCACTCGCTTGCTTCGTGTGCACATTTTATAGTCCACTCCACTCCATCCCCCTGATCCTCTCTCTCCCTGTCTCTCTCTGGACGTATCACCTGAGGGCGTTTGCATTCTCGGCTCCCAGACGTTGGAGGGAGGGGAGGCGGCGCTGCGAGGGGAGCGAGTGTCAGTGGAAAAGTGCGCCCTTGTGATGATATTTAGAACGCTCTTCCTGTAATTACGTTTCCCCCGGAGATTTCGCAGTTAGCAGCGGTGAAATCGCTACCAGCTTCCTAATACTTACCACATGCATGTCTCTGTGTGTGTGTGTGTGTGTGTGTGTGTGTGTTCATTCCAGACTGAACACACGGAAAAAGACAAGCAGATTCACAATTGCTAAATAAAAGGAATCTGTACGTTTCTGTATTTCTGAGTCTGAGGCGCTACATGGCTCCTCGGAATCCCATGATGCACCGGAAAAAAAAAACTATTTACGCCGAAACTAGCGTTCCTATTTGAGATCACGTTCTTAAAGAAGCGAAAATAAATAAATAAACAAACAAATAAATAAATAAATAAAGCCAGAGAGCGACGGTTTTCGTACGTTCGTAAAACTCATAGGATGCGTTATGAATACTAATAAAATCTGTATTTTATTAATAAAATAATAAAATCTGCTCCCGAAACCAGGAAGTTCACGGAGCTGATATTCTAAAGTGGAAATCTGGTCAGTTTCGCAGGATCGTCCTCCACCTCCGTGGTTTATTCTTCTCAACTTTAAAACTACTTTCTTACTAACTGTCGGCCGCCAGCTCTCAAAGTCGCGAAAAACATCTGGTTAAATAAAGCAGCAGTTCATAATCTGTTGATAATAACTGGTGCTTGTGGAACCGTTCTATAAAAGCGATATCGCACTCGGGGTCGTGCTGTTGTGCTGAATATCAGGGTGGTGAGGTCTTCAGTACTCAATTACTCAGTCAAGTACTGTACCTTAATCAAGTATATCGTCTCAGGTTTTGCTGAGGAGGGATTGTTCTTGAAATGTATCACACACGCTCCGGATATACTCGTTGTTTCGGATTTTTCTACATAGAAATGGTGCGTTAATGTTACGTGTGACGTCGTCCCGACCTTGTTGTGACCTTGACATACATGTTTGGAAGGAACAGCACGTTTAAGCCTTTTTGTTATCGTTTTTAATTGTAATTACGGTTTTATTATTCAGGATTTTCTTTAAAAGTCACATATCTGGCAACCCTGAGGTGGGACACTCCAGTCAAGCTCCAGGTGACTACTGGCAACCTGATGATTTCTGTAATTTGGTCATGGAAATCACACAAAGATCTGACACACACACACACACACACACACACACACACACAAGGTTTGATGAATATTTTGTTGTTGAACTGTCTGTTGGTCCAACAAGTTGTTTAAATATAAAGATGTGTGCACGTGAATATACACACTGTATGTAAGTGTGTGTGTGTGTGTGTGTGTGTGTGTTCACTTAAACACAGACGCACTCACGAGCGAAATATGCAGATTAGAACCAGATGCCTAAACATTCAGAGAGAGACCAAAAAAAAGAAAGAAAAAATCCTTTAGAAATAATCTTCATTAGCGCTCGCGTGTGTCTCGTGTTTCCTGCAGCGCGCGGGCGGGTGGACGGGCGGAGTGACGCCGCCGGAGTCACGTGACTTATTTCAACTCCCGAATTCTGCCTCTTTTTTTGCAATTAAAAAGAAAAGTAAAACTGAAATAATATAAGATTTAAAAACTCGACGAATAATCAGAAGATTATAACCAACTGTGTGTGCGTGTGTGTGTGTGTGTTGAAGAGACACACACACTCGTTACTTTGAGCACAGGAGGTATTCTTCCATTTTCTTTTTTTTCCCTCTGTGGACTCGAGTTGATTTAAACAGTAAATAAATAATCGGACGCTAATCAGGAAGCGGGGATTTTCCACAGTGTCCCTGTGCTAGAGAAAGTGCGTGTGTGTGAGAGAGACAGAGAGAGAGAGAAAGAGGAAAGGAGGAAGAGGAAAGAAATCACCTGCACCTGAGAGGGAGGAAAATAACAACAACAATGTTCTAATAAACAACAAACCCTGTGAATAAAAATAAACAAAGAAACAACAGAGAGAGAGAGAGAGAGAGAGAGAGAGAGAGAGTGTGTGTGTGTGTGTGTGCGTGAGAGAGAGAGAAAGAGAGAGAGAAAGTGAGAGAGAGAGTGAGAGAGAGAGAGAGATCTAAGGATCTGTAGGAAGTGAAGACTTCAGGACGCTGTTACAGGAAAATAATCAACCACACGGTGTGATGAAGCCACATGACGCTCAGTATACTCCTCTTTACACACACAAAAACACGCACACACACAGACATGAATACACACTCATACACATACGTTCGCTCTCTCATGCACACACCCGTGTGATGTGCACACTTCCGCAGACACTCTCAAGCACACTCTCACGCACTCGCATACACACACACACACACTCGCATACACACACACACACACACACACTCTCACGCACTTGCATACACACACACACACACACACACACACACACACACACACACACACACACTCACGCACTCACATGCACACAACCATACTCGCACACAGCCGTACTCGCACACACATTCGCGAGCACACACTTGTGCCCAGACACTCTCACATGCACATACAAACACACTCGCAGACGGACACACTCGCACACACAAAATACAATTGCACACTGACACACACTTCATGAACATTCCCACTTCCTGTTTAGCCCGTCACATGGCCCATGTGTTTTCACATTCTGACATAAGCTTTCCTTACACAGTTTCTTCAGTACGTTCATTCAACGACACACACACACACACACACACACACACACACACACACACTTACTTCCTGTTTCCCCCACAAAGCTCCAGGAACGCTGGTTTATACGCACCTGGAGGCCGGAGCTATTACACTGTCAGAATTAACAAATGACTTTTTAACTACAGCATAAGCGTGAGAAAGACAGTGTGTTTATGTGTGTGTTTATGTGTGTGTGTCCCCGTCTGTGTCTACGTATGTACTTACATGAGTGTCAATCACAGGAATATACACATCTCTCCCTTGTTGTGTATTTACTCTAAATAGAAAAACGGAGCTTTGCTGCCATAAATATGAAGCTCTGGTCTGCAGGGTGTAAATCTCACCGCCTATGAATCATCACAAATCTGTGTGTGTGTGTGTGTGTGTGTGTGTGTGTGTGTGTGTGTGTGTGTGTGTGTGTGTGTGTGTGTGTGTATAAAGTTCCACGATCTAGTCTGAATCTTGTTAGGTTCATTGATGTGGTTTTGAAATGTCACAGGTACAAAACACAGTAACGTAACCACAGAGAATAAACACAATGCAATAATAACAAACTGAACAGAGAGGACAAACAACTGAAATAGGAACAAAAACTCATTAAAAAAAATTGGAGAAAATACAACTCAAAAGATAAATAAAATATAATATAACACAGTAATAAAGTACATGAAGGAAAAAGAATATAAGGAAAATAAATAAAGGGTAAAAAAAAAATTAACAGGAGAGAAAACAAACAAAAAAATGCCAAAAAATAGGAGAAAACAAAGCAAGGGTAAGAAAAGAAAAGAAAAAATAAATAGAAAAAGGAAAATAAATGAAAAAAAAGAAAGGGAAAACCTTTTTTCAAAAAAGAGAAAATAAAAATAAAAACAAAAACATGAAAAAAAAGGGAAATGCAGAAAAAAGGAAAGATTAACAGAATGAAAAATAAACAAACCAAAGCAGGAAAAACCCAGAAAATTTTAACATAAAAAAATATATGTGTGTTATATGTGATAAACAAGTGGGAAATTAAAAAGGAAAGAAGAGAAAAATTAAAAAGAGAGAAAATCTAAAACCTTCTAGGTTTTACTTTTACAGTTTACATTTTCATTCTGTAAATCCTGTGCCTGGGTGATTTCTAGACCTATATTTTAATTCTGTTTTATCTTGTAACTTCTTTTCCACCTTAATGTTTTTTATTTTTTAATGCAAATTAAATTATGGTTGTGTACGTGACAAATAAAATTAGAATGTGAGATTATTTTAAACGAATAATTGAAAATACTTCAAATTTATTTACTTTTGAAGAACTAAATATCACAAGCATACAGTACGTTCCTTTTTTCGGAAATTAAAAACTAAAGGAAAAAAGTGGGAAAAAAACAAATAAACAGAACAGGAAAAAAACTAAGCAAAAAAAAGAGAAGAAAAACTAAAAGGTGTAAAACAGAAAAAAAGACAAAAAAAAAGGAAGGAAAAAAAGTGAAAATAAAAAAGGGGAAGACAAACAGAATGAAAAAAGAGAGAAAAAGGTAAAATAAATGAAATGAGAAAAAAAAAACTAAAACAGAAGAAAGGGACTAAAAGTTATTTTTAAATAATAATTAGAAAATTATGTAAAAACTATAATAATAATTTACCTTTAAAACACTAACTATTGTATACATACATCCCATCGTTTTGTAATCCCTCCTTTACTTTTTCCTCCTAATTCTTTCCTTATAGATCTCTCTCACCAGAAACACACTTTTTTCCTCACGTCTTGCGAGAATCAGGTCCAGATCTGACCTTTGACCTTTGTTTAAAAAACGTGAGAGTCTGTCATTCGACTTCCTCCACTAATTTAGGGTCATTTAACACACACACATCAACGTCACGCAGCGGAGCGGCTCACAGACGTCTCTCTGATGGCCGTGTGCGTGTGTGCAAGTGTAAGGAGGCAATAATTACGTGTTCTGTTTGACACTAAATACAGACGTATTAAAGCCTTTCCCGTGTTTAACGTGTCGGAGAGACGCCCGAGGTCACCGTCCTTTGGAATAAATGATTCCTGCTTTAGCGCTGCGTTTGATAATAAATATATAAATAATGAATACAGAACGCCATCTTCATATGTTCAAGAAAAGAAAAGAAAAAATTACACAAAGGAAATGGGACTTAACACTGGTCCATGAGGGACGCCTAAATGTCAAAATGGAAGGAGGTAAAAAAAAAAGAATAAAAGAAAAAAGAAATTATGGTGAAAAAGTATATTACTGCAGTAAGGATAAAAAAACAAGAGTGGAAGAAAAAAAAAGGAAAACATGCGCAGGAGAGAATGAGGGATGAGAGGGTGGCCCTCAGGGGTTCCATCTGCGCCTCCTTGCTCTCTAAGGATTGAGGGAAGTGCAGCATGTACTACGTTTATATCATGTTTTTCGTTCTGTAAATCATCCGTTTCTCAGCTTACGATTCCCGCAATCAATCCAAACAAACCCGATCAACACATCACCGAACAAAACTAAACAAACAGCGGTGGGAAAAAAATAATAAAACACGGCTTCTCTCTCTGTCTCTAACACCATGGCAAGAAAAGTTAATGTGTGTTAAGAAAAAAAAAAAGATAAACATTTAGAGCTCAAGTAGATTCCAAAGTTCATTTCTGTCATATTGGTTTTTCCATCATTTCCATTTTTTCCAACAAATCATTCTCTCTGTTGATCCCGTGACAGACAGCAAGCATCATCACTGTGACCACTTTTAAACATTTTGAACGGTTTTAACCATGTGTAATATCTTTTGGGGCTTTTTCTCCAACAAATTTCATCTTTTCAACACGTCACATTTTATCTCAGCAACAGTGTCATATATTTATATGAGACTCTCCAAGAATCTCTGTATGGATTTTGCCTCTAGGGGCACGATCACTTACAAACACGTAAACCTGCTGATAACTTCTGTACTGATCAGGGTCGAATCACGAGTCTCCTTTCTGATAATTCACTTTGGAACTAATGCTCGAGTTTGTAACACATTTTGAATTGTAATAAAACCTGTTAGTGTTTCCTCCTAGAAACTTTATCAAAGGTTTGTGAAATCTGAACAACTGCACTGTATGTGAATGTTGAGCAAAATGTATTTCTTAGTATTTATGATAATCAGAAAAGTTCATCCTTAACGTGTGAGTAAATGTGAGTGCGAAGAAATGCTACTGTGAAGAAATGGAGCGTGAATAAATATGAGTGTGAAAGAATAAGTGCAAAGAAATGGGAGTACCAAGAATTTGAGTGCAAGGAAATGCAAGTGTGAAGAAATGAGAGTGTAAGGAAATGAGAACGTGAAGAAATGAGAGTGTGAAGAAGTAAATATAAAGAAAATAGAAAAATGAGAAATGGGAATTTTAAGAAATGAGTGTGTACAGAAATGAGAATGTGAAGAAATGCAAGGGTAAGGAAATGAGTGTGTAAAGAAATTAAAGTGTATAAAGAAATGAGAATGTGAAGAAATCAGAGTGTGAAGAAGTAAATGTAAAATGCAACATGAGAAGTGATAATATGAAGAAATGCGAGTGTAAAGAAATGAGAATGTAAAGAAATGAGAGTGTAAAGAAATGCGAGTGTAAAAAAATGCGACTGTAAAGAAATGAGAGTGTAAAGAAATGAGAGTGTAAAGAAATGAGAGTAAAGAAAGGAATGTGTAAAGAAATGAGAATGTAAAGAAATGAGAATGTGAAAAAATCAGAGCGTGAAGAAGTAAATGGTAAATGCAATATGAGAAGTGACAATGTGAAGAGATGAGTGTAAAGAAATTAGAATGTGAAGAAATGAGAGTAAGGAAAAGTGAGTGTGAAGAAATGAGTGTAAAGAAATGAGAATGTGAAAAGTAAGTGTGAAGAAAAGCGAGTGGGGAAAAAAATATGAGTGGAGAAACGAGTGCAAAATAATGCAAAGAAATGTGAGTGAAGAAATGTGATAACTTATTTAGGTTTCCAAGGAAACGAGCAGTGCCGGTCCCAGCGCATGGGGCAGGGGACAGGAAGTGCATGGCCCCGGTAATCGCTGCCTTTTAGTTCATCTGTACCTGCGAGTGTGGATTGTAACACAGCCGTACAGACTAACACGGGTTTAATTAGTGTCATTAATTCACTTATATCTTTGATGTTGTCTTTTGTATCGATATGAACAGGTTACCCCCGAACTACCACCACATACACACACCCACGCTATATTCTAAGGTCACACACCTTCACCGGACCTACAAACACACACACGTCACCTGTACACACGTAACACACTTATACCTGAATACTCACCTGCAGCGTCACACACTGCTATGCAATCAAAACAAAACACACACACACATTAATGCGTAAGTTAGAGGTGAAATGCATGATGGGAAAAAAAGAGAGATGTCAGGTGACCCGTAAGATCAGTCTGTGTAAATTAGAGATTTAATGAGACTCGTAGCGCTATAAAAAGTTTATAACGACTGCAGAACCTGTTTTTACAGCCTAGTGTGTGTGTGTGTGTGTGTGTGTGTGTGTGTGTATGTGTGTGTGTGTGTTCTCACCATGCTCGGCTGCGGATTTGAGTGTGGCCTCTGAGTGTGATGAGCCAAAAGCGTTCCTGATGAAGCGACGACGTCTCCTCAGGTCGTCCTCCCACAAGTCCAAACGCCAGAAACACTGCTTACTGCAGGAGAGAGAAAGAGAGAGACAGAGAGAGAGACATAGAGAAAGAGAGAGACAAAGAGAGAGAGATAGAGAGAGAGACAAAGAGAGAGAGAGAGAGACACACACAGACAGAGAGAGAGAGAGAGAGACAGACAGAGAGAGACAGACACAGAAAGAGAGACAGAGAGAGAGAGAGAGACAGACGGACAGAGAGAGAGAGAGACAGACAGACAGAGAGAGACAGACAGAGAGAGAGAGAGAGAGAGAGAGACAGATGTGAATAAATGCTGAATAGCATGAAGCTAAAATCTAAGGCAGTCTAACACTCACACACACGTATGCTCAAAGGAGGAATCCCCAGAGGTCACCTCTGTGTCACTTTAAAAAAATTTTTTTTTTTAATCTTCTTCCAACACACACACACACACACACACACACACACACACACACACACGTCCTTGGCATTAACACCATAACCTTGTACTGCACGGCTGCTAAGGGTGAGCTACATACATTACACACACACGCAAACTTCTGACAGAGCAATCTTTTACACACACACACCGATTACAGACCGCAGCAGGGAGCTGTTTGACATTGCAAGAATTCATCACACACACACACACACACACACTATTCGTCTTTGCAATTTGCACTACTTTACCAAAGAGGCTCACTAAATCACTCACTTTTTTTTTCAAATCTCACTATTCCCCCTCTGTGTGCGTCTCTGATTTTACTTCCTGCTCCAGATCTGATATTCTGAGCCTCTCACACAGAAGTGTTTAATGAGTTACACACTAGTTTCAGACGTCCATCCATTTCTCTCTCAATTTCCTCCTTTCATTTCCACTTTTTCCCTACTAAACTTATTTCCTTACTCCGTCCTCCCTTCCTTACTCACTCTTCCATCCCATCTGTCCTCCCTTTCCTTAACATCATTACCCTTCTGTCCTTCTTTCACTTCCCCTCTGTCCTTCCTTTCCTTCTTTACTTCAACCGTTTCCTTTCTTTAGTTCTCTTCTTCCATCTCTCCCCGTCCTTCCTCCCTCGTCTGTCAGGAGACGTGCTGTTAAATGATCAATACTTCTGTCTCGACTCAGGCGCAGTCGTGATGAGAGTTTATTCCAGTTTTGTTTTACTTTCTGAATCTCATCGTTATGTCATTGTTCCGGACAGTTGTACTGTATGTCTGTGACTCTGATCAGCCATAACATTAAAACCACTGACAAGTGACGTGAATAGCATTATTATTATTATTATTATTATATTATATTATTATTATTATTATATTATTATTATCATTATTATTATTATATTAGATTATTATCATTATTATTATTATATTAGATTATTATCATTCCTATTATTATATCATTATTATTATATTATTATCATTATTATCATTATTATATTATATTATCATTATTATTATTATCATTATTATATTATATTATTATTATTATTATATTATATTATCATTATTATTATTATTATATTATTATTATTATTATTGTTATTATCATCATCCCCTTACAGCGGCCCGGGTGATGGATTATGATCAAGTTATTCCACAAAAGGTTTTCAAAATTTTGTCCCTGAAGTCAAAAAATGGGCAGCGTGAGGGTTTACAAGACAAGGTTTCAAATTGCGATGTCTAGGCGTCTGGATCGGAGTAACTCCATAACCTAGGCATTGTGAGATGTTCCCGGCCTGCAGTGGTTTTGTACCGAACCAAAAGTGCTCTAAGGAAGGAGACCAGGTGAACCAGGGACAGAGTGACGAGGGAAGGACAAAGGCCCAGTGATGATGTTGGCCCGTGTCCTCCACTGAAAGCTCCTGCTATGGACACGTGAGCATCAGAACTGGACCACGGAGCGGTGGAAGACGTGACCTGGCCTGATGAATGTAGAAGAGTGTGAGGTGTTGACTCGGCCTCGGAATTCTCCGGATCTCAGTCCAGTCGAGCGTCTGATGGAGGTGCAGGAAAAGTCTGATCCATGGAGGGACAGCGAGAGTCTTTATCCAGGTCCTCTCTCTCTCGCTCTGTCTGAATGCAAATGAAATCTGATTTCCCAAACTGTGTGTGTGTGTGTGTGTGTGTGTTCCCCACAGCCTCCATTCAATAAAAGAATGAAATGAGAGCACTGCTCTCGACCGCTCGGCCTGATGGGAGTTGGTGTTTTCCATCTCACACTCTCTGACCTCACACACATTTCTGTTGCCTCCGAGGAGTGATACACTCCCTCTCACTTATCCTTCTCTTTTTGTTCTCTCTCGTTTGTTGCTGCATCTCAAAGGGATTTGCTGTCCAGCAAACAATAGGAAAACACACACACACACACACACACACACACACACGTCCTTCACCATCACTGACCCTTCATTTTCTTATTCTCTTCCTGCTCAGTTTGATGGATGGCTGCGTCCACATATTTTATCCTCTGTGTGTGTGTTCATATTTACCCCTTTCTCTTTATGTATGTTCTCTCTTTTGGTTGTTTTTCATCCACTAAATCGTTCTCATTTTTTTCCTTCATCCTTCCTTTTCCTCTTCTTTCTTTTTCAATTTCTAATACTTTCACACTTTCCATCCTACTCCCTCTTCCTTTTATTCAATCCTACTTTATTTTATTCTTCCATTCTTTCATTTTTCTATACACTTGTTTCTCTCTCTTTCTTTGATGTCCACTCCCATTTTTCTGCGCGGCTCTGTGAGAGATGACTGCGTCTTTCTCTCTCTCTCTCTCACACACACACACACACACACACACAGAGGGCAATCGATGAGTGTGAAATTGAAACAGAAGAGATTCTTATCGACTGAGAGGAGAGATAGAAAGTGAGTGATGAGAGTGGATGTGTTTCGCGCGGTACTGACTAACCCGACAGACTCTCAATGACGCCACGCGGTGATGGACGTTTAACACTCGGCTCCCTGGACTCGGACCCGCTGGTATCAGATATGAGAGGAGCGATCTGATTGGGTGAAAGCGGCGCGTCACTGCGAGCAGGGGAGAGTGTGTAGGGCGCGCGGGCGGATGGGTTTAGCAGGTAAAGGACAGGGTGTAAGGTGTAGGCGATAGGTGATAGGGCGCAGAGCTGCAGGGTAAGAGAGAGACTGTAGGGTGTATGAGGATACATGATACGGGTATGGGAAGTGGGTTGAGTGTAAGGAGGCGTGTGTGTGTGTGTGTGTGATATTAGTGATGGTGTGTTTAGATCAGCACTAATGATCCTGCATGTTTGTTTATATTATATACAGTGGTATGTGCATGATATATTTGACTATATTTTTGTGATTGTGTGTGTGTGTGTATACGGAGGCTAATGATCTTTGGTGTTTACTCTACTCCCTGTGCAGCGATACACACTCAGGAGGAAATGGATTCTTACTCATCTCGCTGATCTCTCGTATTAAACAGCTCAGCTTTCACTTAAAGTAACTCTAGACCCTGCGTGTGTGTGCGTATGTGTGCGTGTGTGTGTCTCAAGAGCCTCCATCTTATCGGCTCATCGCTTTCCCAAAGCACTCTGGGTAAACAGAGGCCTCGTGCCTGTGTGTGTGTGTGTGTGTGTGTGTGTGTGTGTAACAGAGGGACTGTAGCAGTGGATTAGACAGTAATTGGGAGATAAACACGACATCACGCTCCGTGTCTGTAAACACTGCAGTATTTCCTCCACCGCATTCACACTCCAATACACCACGCTTTCATCCTCACACCTTTATTTTACTTTCCCTTTTTTTTATTTACTATCCATCCATCTCTCCTTTCTATCTATCTTTCCATCTGTCTCTCTACCAATGTATACAGCCATCGATTTCTCTCTCTCTATTTATTTCTATCTATATAACTGTATATCTCTCAATCTGATATATCCATCCACTTATTTCCCTCTATCTCTCTTTCTATTTGACTCTCTCTCTCTCTATATATATATATATATATATATAGATAGATATCCATCATTTTATTTCTCTCTTTATCTATCCATCCTTCTTTTCCTTCTATCTATCTTTGTATCTCTACAGATAAATATCCATCTCAGTTTCCCAATTTTTCATTTCTTATTCCATTTATCATTCTTTTTTTGTTTACATTTTTTTCATACAGTTACACACTTGCCTTTATCTGATTTATTGATTAATCCCCCTCTTTAATTCCTCACATTACATTTTGCTTACTTTTTCAGCTTGTTTTTTTTTTTCTGTACTTCGTTAAGAAAAAAATATATATTTTCTTTCCTCCTGTACACTGTGGGTACACGATGGGTCGTTCATTTTTTTTTGAACGAGTCTTTAACTTGACTCAGAAGAACGAATAGTCTCGGAGAGTGATTCGTTCACTTTCAACTGGGCGCACATCATTGTAGGTTATGTACAGGAAACAGAGTTGAACGGTTCTCAACGAATCTTCAAGTCCCGAGTCGTTCGTTCTTTTGTCACGTGACTCCCGTAGACGCTATGAAGTGCAATAGATTCAAAAGAACGAACGACTCGGACTAGAAGATATCATGGTGAGCTGCTCGTTCTGTTTATAATAACATGTCCTTAGCTGCATTGTAATATTTTCATTACTGGAACTATAGACAAAATGTGTGTATGTGTGTATGTACGTGTTGGGGGTCTGTTTATTGAAAATTTAACATTTTATTTTAATTCTGGTCAAAAGAACGAAACGAACTAAATGACTCAAGAAAAGTTTTGTTCATTTTGATGAACGAGATTCAAAGAACCGAGTCACTAAAATGATTCAAACTTCCCATCACTACTGTAGACGGACACCTCAATCACTTCTTTTTCCTTCTTTCGTTTCTTTCCTTCCTTCCATCCATCGACTCCAGTTATCCTATTATTCATATTCTCCTTCTTAATCCCTTCTTTAATCCTCTCGTTTTTATTATTTCCCCTCACTTCTTTCTAGTTTCCTTACTCGCTCATTTTATACTTCCTTTATTCTTATTGATTTTATGTAGTCTTTGCTTCCGTGTGTGTGAGAGAGAACGCGTCTCACTCGGCTCCTCTTTATTAGGGATGAACAGATTGACACGGTTCCAGTCGTTCATCATTCTCTCTGATGCGAGTCCTCCTCTCACACACTCTGACCCACGAAAGCCATAAATGGGTTTATAAGGTTTCACACACAGAGAGAGAGTGAGAGAGAGAGAGAGTGAGTGAGTGAGAGAGAGAGAGAAAAATGCTTAAAGCATTACAGTATGTCATAACAGAAAGATCAGCCAGCGGCTATTTATGTTAGCTTCATAACGAGCGCCATTAATGGCCGGCTTTAGCCATAAACACTCGAGAGGCATGTACAAACATCCCCGAGAGAGAGAGAGAGAGAGAGAGAGAGAATGAGGACGAGAGCGAGAGAGAGAGAAAGAGAGAGCAGCTGTCTTTGCGCTAGTCATCTCATTTTTCCTCTTCGTCCACCTGGAGACTTGAAAAGTAAACACGGATTAGCGCGTAGACATTAGCTAGCGCGCTAACTCCTACTGTTTGTGTGTGTGTACGTCCGTGTGTCTGTGGATCGTCAAACTTTAGCAACTGTTTGGGTGTGTGTGTGGATCCTCATGTATTTACATGCTAAATCTCATTTTGTGTCTCGAATACCGCGCAGCGTGCGAGATACCACAAATCTCTGGAATATTTTGTCTTGTGTGCGAGTGTGTGTGTGTGTGTGTAGGGGATTAAAGTATGCGGTAATGAAAACACAGCACGATGTGTGTGTGTGAGTATATACAGCACGGTGGCAGGAAACAGAAACAGAGTGTCAAACCACAGCGTATTAACAGCTTCTGAACAGCTGATGATGTCCATATGTTAGCGCCCGTGTGTGTGTGTGTGTGTTTGCTCCGTTCGTGAATGAGCCGACTCACAGAAACTGATTTGTCCGTCTGAAAGAAAAAAAAAAAGACGAGTCATTCTGATCACGTCCAGGGAACAGGACAGAATCACATAGAGGAGTCGGATCGCCTCAAAGAGTCGACTCGTCCTTGACTCCCTGATGCGATTCGTTTGACTGAGGTAAATTCTGTCACATTTTCTGAACCCGGATCAGAAATCTTGTTTCACAATTCGATAAAGTAATCAAGTCAAACTGCTGCACTGATGGTGATTCATCTTAAGTTGAAAGATTCAAAGAGTCAAATCAACTCAAAGCATCATAATGGCAGTTGATTATGCAACTGAATAATCAATATTATTCGATTATTCGACTGAATAATGATTATTCAACTGAATAATGATTTCAGCTCCTTACAGGTTCGTTCGGGAATCAGCTGTCATGTGACCGAATCATGAGTACTGAATCTAGTCAGGAAAAAAGAATCATCTCCAGGAATATAATCATTTCAGTGATTTTTTTTTTCTTTACGATTCAACTCATTCACGTTAACACGGAATCCAGATGAAATTGTATCCAATCCGTAACAAAGCTGAAACGAATCATAAAAGAGATTCAAATTACCTCAACTCGTTCACATTCACTATTAAAATATGAATACATTTTTCACACGAAATGTCACGTGATGAATTTTAGTTAAAAGATTCACTTCAAAGAATCAAATCAGTGGAAAAAGACTCACGACTGAGTTGACCGAGGTTGATGTGATTCGACTCTTCAAAGTGATTCTTTTAACTGCTGAAACAACGTGATGATTCATTTTATGCAGCTCAATGAGTCAAACTGCCTCAAAGTAAATCCAAAAATTCAACAATTTTTCAACAATCATGAACAAGATAATGATACATTTTTCTACAAGTAAAAGAATCAAATCACTTCAAAAAGTCATGAATGAATCAAAAGTCTGAGGTGACTCTTTTATCTCTTTAAGATGATTCCTTTTTTTCTGTCATAGTGCGCAAAGTGAATAAAGACCTTGAGCTCATTACTGAATCTTTTGGGTATACTTTGAAATGACACTTTGAAGTGATTCTTCCCATGCTAAGATGTTTCCTTTTTTCATCTACATAAGAACATTAGAGAATCATGAGTCTTATTATACAAGTTATTTGACTCTTTAAAGTGATCCCTTAAATCCTAACATGACTCTTTCTTTCTTATCACAATCAAGTCTCTAAATACCAAACCTGAGACCAAATCATGAATCTTAAAGATTATTTGATTCTTTGTGATGATTCTTTAATCTCTAAAATGAGAATCATGACTCTTTGAAGTTATTTGAATTGTTACCTTAAACGTTACATTTCATTCCAATTTTTTAATCTCTAGGTTTTTTTTTTCTCAACACTTTTGTGTATCTGAATTAGAACATTAGAGAATCGTGACTCTTTTAGGTTATTCGACTCTAAATTTTGAAATTAATCGTTTAACTGGAACAGCTAAAAAACTAATTATAGACAAGGAGTGGTTTGTGGATGAAAGCACTGAGTGCAGAGAGTTGGAATCGCTTCACTAGTGTGTGTGTGTGTTTGTGTGTGCGTGTGTGTGTGTGTTAGCATGTGTTTTTATCTCTGCGCCCCTACACCTCAAGCTCAGTAACAGAATCCACCAAAACAAACCCCCAGCAAACACTTTCACACACACACACACACACACCTCAAATGCTGCAGTGTTTATGGCTTTGTTAATAAGAGCCTGATCAATACAATAATAAAACTCTGTCTCTCTCTGTTATTTTCTTCTGCGTCCTTTATTCATTATTTGATTTCCTTTTCTCATCTTTCTTTTCTTTCTCAGTATTTCTCTTCTTTTCTCTCATCCTCCACGTCTCCCGATCTATTTCTTTGTCTCTCTCTCTAATTTATATTTTACTTTCTCTCTTTCAGCGTGCTTCTTACTTCCAGATTTCTCCTTATTCCATCACTCCTCTCTCTCTCTTCGTAATATCAGGGCAGTATTGATTCTCTCCTTTGGCTTGAACCCCTCAGCGGTGTGTCACAGGTCGTATGCTCTGTGTGTGTGTGTGTATGTGTGTGTGATAGATGGTGCTCTCTGTGCTGCAGTCGTTTTCCTCATGCTCATTTATTTCAGCACTTTCACCATTTACCAAAAAAATCTCCTTTATCTTTCCAGCACAGAGCGAGAGAGAGAGAGAGAGAGAGACAGATTTCTGCAGCGACAGCACAATGCGACAGAGAGACACATAAAACTTATCCCTCCAGTGAATCTCTCTGCACTGATACCTTCATGTCCCTTCTTTTCTTTTCTCCTCCGTAACTCATCTCCTCTTCTTCTGTTCCTCACTCATCTTTTTCCTTTCTATTGTCCATGGAGTTGTGCGTGTGATATTTTTCTTCTGCGTGTTTTTCCCTCAGTATCTTGTCTTTATTTTATGGATTAATTGAGCAGACGCCTTCAATCCAATCACAACCTGAATGATCACGAGCTGCTGAGCACGAACACCAGGACACACAACGCAACACTGCGATACGCAAGGCACACGTGAGTCGCTCCAGCTGAGTGAATTACTGTAGCGTACAACACACACTCGCACACAGGCCTTTTGTGTGTAATCGCTCCTAATTGGAGGGGTGTGTGATATCAAAGTCATCGTAATTTTGCCTCATTTGCATTTCAGATAAAGATCACATGTAAAAACATCTCATGGGAGATAACGAAGATCTTTAAAAAAAAAACACATGGAAATTACTGAGAACGTAAAGAAAAGGTCAAGTGAAAAAAATGTGTAAAAGAATCTTTACAAGAAGTTAATCTGGAAAAAAAATCCAGAAAAATGTAAATGAAAAAAGAAAAAACAAAAACAAAAAAAGCACACAAATGTCCAGCATGTGTAAAAAATAAACCATTAAAAAAATAATAAAAAATTAAAAAATAATAAAAAGACAGACTTTTGCGGACATTTCATTTTGTTAAAAAAAAATAATAAATTCGGTATATAAAACTGCTTATAGATCATCCTGTAAAATTTGCATGTAGAGAAAAATAAAAGACGAAATAAAAACACAGTGGAAATGTTTACAAATCTGAATGACACATAAACTAGTGGCAAAGAAAAAAGAAAAAAAAATAGTTTAGAATAAAGCTAGAAAAATGACACTGGAAAAGAATTTCTACAAGAGAAAAAACAAAAACAATAATGTATTTTTTTTTTTCTATGAACGATGTCTCATGGAAAAAAAACAATTAAAACATTGAAAATATCTTGGTAGAAAAAAAGTGTGTGTAATAAAAATCATGTAAATGTGGAAATGAATCAAAAAGTGAAACAAACAGTTTGAAAAAGACTGCTAAATCAGGTGAAAAAAAATTGTGAACGTAATTTTAAAAATTAGTAGATGTAGAAGGTTAAAAAAATTATTAGATGTGTAAAAATTTACACATGAAAAAAGAATGTTGAAAAAACATTAAAAAATGTCTACATGGGGAACAATAGAGAGAAATAAAAGAAAGTAAAAATGTGCAAAAGAGTCGATTCTTAGAAAGAAAAAAAAACATTGCATCCAAGAGACACGCTTTTTTTTTTTTCCTTTCCAATGTTCCTTCCTCGACATTAAACTGCTGGGAAGATGTAATTTTTTTGGCGGGGACTGTTTTTAATCAGAAAGTTCCCCTTACATGCTCCGCCCCCCCTTCCTGATCCTGATTAATACACAAAAATTCACATTTAAAAACTATTATGCAAAAGGATTTGCGCTTCACACTCGCGTGGGTGAGATTACAGGGTGAAACAGAATCATTCATTGCGCGATATTCATCATTTCCTGCGTGTCGTGACCCCGGAGCCACCTCTCACTGAGCGAGTAAGGATCGAGGAAGGAAATATAAAAAAAAAAAAAAAAAGAAAGAAAAAAGGCGTCAGGAAGACCTGCGCCGGGTGTGTGACGGATTATTCGGCTCATCTATTCAATTTCCACAAACACACGCTTTATGCAAATCAAAGAAAATAATCTGCGGAGATACGACGCTATCTGTGGCGCGGGCCGCTAATGAGAAAAGGCTCGCATTCGTGCGCTCGTGGTCTCGCTCTCGCGCACTCGCGACAAGCGCGCGGGAAAGTGATGTATGAAAGCCTCGCGCTGCCGAAAAGGTCATATCGTTGTCGTTTAAATAGTAATCTGCAGGGCCAGAAATGAACTCCTGTGTAATATCAGGATCAGGATACACACACACACACACACACCCTGACGGATGCCCTCGCACTCCAGACGATAACAGGTTTTAGAGAAAAGCATCATTATTCATGAGGGTCAGCGTGCTGGGTGTGCAAATGATGCGGCCTTTTCTCTCCTCCAGGCTTGCAGTGTGTGTGTGTGTGTGTGTGTGTGTGTGTGTGTGTGTGTGTGTGTGTGTGAGACTGACGGATGGAGATCGTTTTGTCCTGGTCACAAAGAGAGCAATCAAACTCAGCATGCGGGGAATGTAGCTGTTAGCATAAGGGCTCTGAGATGTATGAGGTGTTTAGTAATTTGTGCCAACAGCGAGCTTGAAATCTCACACACACACACACACAGACACACACACACACACACACACACACAGAGTATTAACACACTGTTATCACACAAGTTATGTTCATATTTCTTGTTGTAGTCGAGTGTATGATGCGGTTGTGTTAATGTTTTTTTCTGTTGTGAGTGATCGTCTTTTTGTTATTGTGTTGAGCTCAGACTGGGTTTTTTTGTGTGCTTGTGCAGCGGTTGTATTTTGTTTGTGTGGTTTTTACGTTATTATTATTATTATGTTGTATATATTATGTTTTATTGTTATTTCTTCGTTATCGAGGAAGATCGTTATCCGTGAAGAGAAGTGCTTCATGAAGTGATGCTCGCCGTGGGGAAACGCGCTCCCATTGAGGAGACGCTCTCAGTAGGGGGACACTCCCCATACCAGACGCTCCATATGAGGAAACGCTGTCTGTGGGAGATGTCTCAGTGTGGGGTCGACACTCTAAGTGAGGAGACATACAAAATCTCAAAGAGAAAACACTAGCCATGGAGTGACACTTTTAGTGAGGAGACGCCATCAGTGTGGGGCTGATCCCTCTGAGGGGACACTCTCCGGAAGAACACAATCTCTGTGAGGAAACACTCTTCATGGGAGACGCTCTTAGTGAGCAATGCGCTCTGTGAGAAAAGCGCTCTGCGAGGAGACGCAATCTGTGAGAAAAGGAGTGGTGAGATGCTCTCAGTGAGCAGACGCGCTATGTGAGGAGGCGCGCTCTGTGAGGAGACACTTTCAGTAAGAAAATCGCTCTGTGAGGAGACGTGCTATGTGAGAAAAGCGCTCTGTGAGGAGACGCTGTCAATGAGGAGACACGCTCTGTGAGAAAAGTGCTTTGTGAGAACAGTGCTCTGAGAGGAGACAATTTCTGTGAGGAGACACGCTCTGTGAGACATGCTCTGTGGGGAGGAGACGCGCTCTGTGGGGAGGAGACGCGCTCTGTGGGGAAAGCGCTCTGTGAGGAGGCGCTCTGTGAGGAAAGCGCTCTGTGAGGAAAGCGCTCTGTGAGGAGGCGCTCTGTGAGGAGGCGCTCTGTGAGGAGACGCTTGGAGGTAAGGAGATGGCCTTAATGAGGAAACCCTGTCTGTGAGAATAGGAGCGTCAGGAATGCAAACAGGAATGCAAACAAACTGCATCGGCCAGAGACTTCAGTTACAGACTGACATGTCTACTACAGACAGACAGACAGATTTCCAAGTGTGAAACGTTTCCTTTGAGGTTCACTGAAGGAATGTTTTTAAGAGACGGAGAGAAGAAGAGGAAGCAAGCGAGAGAGGAGAAGAAAGAGCGCTTGAAGTGGCGCTTATTCTGATTTATACGGCCTGAGTGTAGAGGTCTGGCTGCACGATAAAACTTCTTCTCACTTCCACTAAGCAGCGTGGACTCGAGGAATTATATTTCACCCTAAACACCTTTAAATCACCTCACACACACACACACACACACACACACACACACTACTCAAACTAGTCAGTGTAAATGAACTCAGACCTCAGTTCAGTTTCTCACACAGAAGAGTTATTAAAATCTACTCAATCTTTAAAGAAAAGAAAAAGAACAGAGCACAAGATATACGCAGCGCGTGCGCTAATATGCTAAGCCGTCTACTATCACATTAGCTAGTGATTGCAGAAATCCTAATTAATTCTCTATATACAATCTAATCATTAATTTGAATATAATACACTTCATTATAAGAATTATACAGTCATGAGTAAAAGTTAGTGCTCCCTTGTGTACTGTAATTCTATGTTTTTTTTTTAATGTAAAAAAAGTCATAAAAATCATCTCTCAGTATTAGGCAAATACGACCTCAACCTCAACAACCTCAACCTACAACATAAATTGTAGCCAAAAAGAAAAACTAAAATGTGTGAGGAAAAAAGTACCCCCATCATAGCTTCAACAGCTTGTAGGTCCAGCTTCAGCAGCAATAACTTAGTGTAGGTAATCATTTCCTGAATAACCTTACCAGACTCTCACTTAATTATTTCGGCCCATTCTTCTTCACAACATCGCTTCAGTTCGGTGAGGTTTTGCGGTATCTGCTCATGCACAGCTCTCATAAGGTCCCGCCACAGCATTTCATTTGGATTGAGGTCTGGACTTTGACTAGACCATGGGTAGACAAGTTCGGTCCCACAGAGTTCCTGCAGAGTTCAGCTCCAACCACAATCAAATACACCAGAAGAAAGATTACTTTTCAGGGTTGGAGCTGAAATCTGCGGGACTGCGGTTCCCTGGGATTGAACTTGCCTTCCCCCGGGACCTGACCATTCCGAAACCTTGATCATTTTAAGTCTCGGCCATTCTGATGCAGTCATGATTTACTGGTGTGCTTCGGATCATTTTTCTGTTGCATGCCCATGTTGTGATTCTGACCAAGCTTTATCGTTCGGACAGATTCGGACTTTCGCCTGCCAAACAAACTGTACTTGTTCAGTCTTCTTCTAATTGTGACGTCATGGACTTTAACGCTTTATATTCTCAGTGAGACCGAGATGCAGCTCTTGGGTTTTTTGTACTTCTTTCAGCATTGTACAGTCTGACCGTAGGGTGAATGAGCTGCGACATCCACGCCTGAGAAGACCGGCAACTTGTCTTGAAAGTTTTTAACTTGTGAATCATTTTTCTCACTGTAAAACTCCAAATTGTTTGAAAGTGGATTTATAGATGATGAGTAGCAACAATTTCTTTTCTAAGACCACTGCCTATGTCTTTCCCTCTTACCACTGTGTTAACACACACCTGAATGCTCAAGACCAACAAACCGTCAAAACTTCTATAATTTATTATTTTTCATTTTTTGGCTTTTGTTAAATAAATAATGGCAAGTTCGAAAAAAAAGTTAAATATTGTATTATGTATACTTGTAGAATTTTGAGAAAGGTTTAAAGTTAAAAAATTAAAACCATTTACCTATTTTTTTTTTCAAAAAAAGCTTTTAAACAGATTTTTTTACTCTTTTTTTCTACGTATTTGTTGTTAAACATCTGAGATTGCATTTGACTAATACTGTGACCTGCTAAATCTTTACACATACACAAAAAAAAGACTTTTAGCACATTTCATACATGACTGTAATAATGTATGTAACAATTATTCGAAAATAATAATAATATAATTCTGTGTGTGTTGTTTTTTGGTTGGCTACTGTTTATTATCATTATGATCCTAACCATTTTAATAAGACTGTACAGATTGATTATAAAGGAGTTAATTATTAATCACTATTATACGACTCGCTCTATCGGTGTTCATCAAATCTCTTTTCAGGTTATTAACCACGTGTTGACGTTAGCTCTGTAATTTCGCTCTTAATGCTTCTTTATGCTCACACGAGCGCACGGGTTCCCCCTTACACATACCCCCACCCCAGATACCCCCCCAGTATTTGAATGAAACGGACGAGTGAGGGGATTAAAGCACATTACACACACCGAGATGAATGCACTTCATCGTCAGGAGCCCCAAACAGCATTAATATTTCAGCAGGCTATTCTAATTAAACTGTGTGCGTGTGTGTGTGTGTGTGAGCGTGTGTGTTTTCATATGTTGTAATTGCTTTCTTATTAAAACGTTTACAAGAGAGAAAAACACAAAAAGAAAAAATAAATAAGCAGAGCATTAGAGACAGAATAAGACAGAAGTGACATGTGACCAGGTGAGAGTGCAGATGTGTGTTCAAGAGTGTGTGTTCTGGTGTGTGTGTTGAAGAGTGTGTTCAGGTGTGTGTTGAAGAGTGTGTGTTCAAGAGTGTATGTAGGTGTGTGTTCAGTGTGTGTGACCTGTGTTTAAGTGTGACACATTTCCAGGTGTGTGTTCAAGTGTGTGTTCAGCGTTCGGGTGTGTAACCTGGGCTCAGGTGTGTTACCTGTGGGCGGAGCTTCCCCAGGCCCCGTGTTTGTCAGTCAGGATGTTGATGATCTTCTGAATGAGCTGCGTGGCGGTCACATGATCACGGTATTTTGCGGCTCGGATCAGGTGATCACACATCTTCTCTTCTTCGCGCTTCTCCGCGGTATACTGCGCGCAGTGAGACTGCACACACACACACACACACACACACACACACACACACACACACACACACACACACACAAATATTGTTATAACAGTCTGCTCTCTATGTCCTTTCCTGTCTCTCCCCCTTTTCGGTCAACATTTCCAGGGTGTATATTTGTCCATCCCTTGTTGTCATGGTAACCGTAAACTAGCTAACATAACATCACCTTATAACCAGTGTGTGAGACTCGCTAGTTAGTTGTCTACATTGTTTTGTTTTAAAAACTAACCAGCGCATGTATGTGTGTATGTGTGTGTGTGTGTGTCTGTGTGTGTGTGTGTAACCCTACACACACAGGAAACAAATGAAACTCTGGGTCATTTCCAAGCCGCTGTCACGGTGATTAATAACACTGGACACGTATTTGCTAATGCCTTCAGGCTATGCTTAAAAAAAAAAAATGTGCAAAATACCCAGCATGCACCGGGGTGCATGTTTCTCTGTCAGAATGTGTTATCAGAAAGAATCTGGATTGAAACGGGACGGAATAACAGAATATCTTAGAGACCAGTTGCTAAAAAAAAAAAAAGAAAAAAAAGTGTTGTGTTCCTTACGGGAGAGACGAAAAAAAAAGGATAAGAAGAAAAAAATTACACATGAGCGAGAAAAAGAAAAAAAGTGAGTAATATAGTGTGTGTGTACAGTATAATATACTTTATATCACCGTTTAAATTTTTTTTTTAATTTAAGTAATATTTTATTTCCTTTTATATTATATTTGGTGTAAAATGATAAAAAAAGAGGAAAATTGAAATAGTTAAAAATGTATTAAAATACAAAAAATTTTAGAAAAAAAGTAAAATGTAAAACATGAAAAAAATCATATATACTTGTAGAATTTTGAGAAAAAAATGGTTTAAAGTAAAAAAAATACAACCTTTTACCTGTTTTTTTTTTTTTTCAAAAAAAGCTTTTAAACTGTTTTTTTTACTCTTTTTTTCTACGTATTTGTTGTTAAACGTTACAAACCTACACATTAACGAGAATAATGCCGAAAAAAACAAACGCATAGCTGCATGTGTTATTTCGTCTTCAAACAGGAAGGAGGCTTTTGAAGAAGGACTGTTTTGATCTTTGACCTTGCTGTGACCTTGACCTAGTTCGGATCTGTTTTGAGACGGGATCGGTTCATCTGCTGCTCAGGAGGATAACTCCAGATAAATCCTACGAATGTTCAAGCGCTCGGGATATAAGATACAGAAGCTATCGTGAGAATCCTGGACACAACAACGAAGGGATGAAAGAAAGAAAGATAGAAAGAAAAGAGGTGAAAAAAAAACAGTGTGTAATTCCAGGGTTTATACTGTATGTGACGAGGAAAAACTCAGGAGAATGAAACCACTCTGTGTGCTGTGCCTTCGAGACCTCCTCAGACGTTCATACACAAGACTTCAGAGGTGGCAAGTCAGGATCTGTATCTGTCTGATATCAGGAAAAATATAAACGCTGGATCGGATATCCGAGAAAAACAGGAATGAATTCCATCTGATTTTTAACAAATGGAAAAGAGTGCAATTGGAATTATTAAAAAAAAGAATAAAAAAGTGGCATTGTGTCATCTTTATTTCTAATGCTCTTGGGAAATATATAAAAAATATTGGAATAGTGCTGCTTACAACACACACACAATACAGCTATTTATAGATTGAGCAAGTGAGCAATAGCTACAAGAGGATGGATCCTTCATAGCTAAAAGCAGACTGCATCTCACACACACACACACACACACACACACACACACACACACACACACACACACACACACACACAAAATCTAACACAACAAAACACACTGTTTTGTGTAAAAAAGCAATAAAGCTGAAAGGTTAATGTCGGCCTGCGATCTCTCCTAATGTGATTCCCTCAGTGTGTGTAAGACCAAAATTCAATTAGCATTGTGAATGTGTGTGTGTGTATATATATATATGTGTGTGTGTGTGCGTGTTTTCTGAAAATGGCCCTCCTCTCCAATTTGGCAGTGGACTCGTCATGTATGACAGCAAATCCATGGAGACGAGTGGCGGCCTTTTCCTAACGATCAGTCTGTGTCTCGTCCTGCAGCGCTTAACTGGACATTGACCTTACAGCGTACACTAACACACACTCACACAGGACACACAATCACAGACAGCACAACAGTTAGTCTACATAAGGTCAAGTCGGGAAAAGAAAATGGAATAAAAGAAAAAAAATATGAATAGTTATTTAGATTTATTAGATAAACGTTTATAAGAACAACAAAAGAAAAAATGAGAGGAATGAAAACAAAATGATAACTAAAAAATACAAAGAAATAAAAAGTCGACAAAAAAAGTACAGAAATAAAAAAGAGAGAACAAAAGCTAAAATAAGAAACTTATTAATAAAGGAAAATATGTAATTGAAGTAACAGCTGTAGTAAAAGCAGGAGTATCTGTACTAGTAATAATAACAGAATAAAAACTAGTAGTAATAATATCAGTAATAACACTAGGAAGAGTAATATTAGTTAATAGTAGTAGCTATAGCAGTGGTAATAAAAGAAGTAACAAAACTAGTGGTAGTTACAGAAGTAGTAGCAGTAGTAGTAGAAGACTAAAATTTTGTATAGTACTATATTAACATTAGGAGTAGTATTAATGATAAGAGAATTGACAGTAAAAATATTAAAATTAGTAGCTGTAATGATTTGTTAAGGATTAGAAGGCAGGAAAGAAGCAACAAATAATTTAAAATAAAAAAATAATATACGGCTTGAAAAAATGTATACTGTAAAGTTATTTTTTTCTCATTTTCTCTTAATTTATTTGTTGTTGAAAAAAGTAAACAAATTATTTTAATTTATATGATAATTTTCTTTTAAGAACAAAAACTTAAAAGAAAATTTTTTTAAAAAGAAAATCAGGAGATGATTAAAAAACTAAGGGAAAAAATATAGGCACTTTTATAATATTAGTAAATATACGAGTAACAATGTAGTGGTAGCATAAAAGCAGTAGTACTAATAGTAATATTCAATTCAATTTTATATGTATTAACAATGCTTAATGGGAAATAAATACTCTGGATATAATTTTTTTTTATACATTTATACATTTAACCAGGTTATCCCTGACGAGCAAACCAGAGATGACGATGGGAAAGAACAACCCCAGTACTGGAAGTAGTGGTAGTGATAACAGTACTAACAATAATAGCGATAGTGCAGCAGAAACAGTAGTTTGTAGTGAAGGTATTAGTAGCAGTAATAGCAGTAATCAATCGTATTTATTACTAATCGAAACTAACACCAAATAATAGCACAAATGATTTCAATAAGAGGATGTTTGTTAGTAATGTTTATCTATCACTTAAATTACTGACAAACTCTACATAAATTCCTGACTTTGTGTATGTTATCTAACATACAGTATATTGCGACCTGTTATGATTATATAATTTTACAGGTTCATATCCTGATGTTGATTTTTATGTGTTTAACTGTGCAGCACTACAGTTCTAAAAAGTTCTAACAGTAGTAATAGTAGTAGCAACTAAAGTAGCATGAGTAATAGTAGAAACAACAAGAATACGAAGAATAATAGTAGCAGAAGTAGTCTTGCTAAATAGTGGTAGTAATACAACCCGAATTCTGGTAAAGTTGGGACGTTTTTATTGATTGATTTATTTATTTATTTTAATAAGCTTTGAATAAGATTTGTCCCAACTTTTTTTTTAAAAAACCTGTAGCAGGTATCAAATTTAAAATGAACTAATTTTGTGAAAAAAAGTGTAAAATGTGTCCATTTAAACATTTCTGTTCTCTATGTTCTATTGTGAATAAAATGTGATCTGTGATCTGAAAGTCTTTTAAATTTCAACTTCCTAACTTTTCTGGAATTTGGGTTGTAATAATAGTAGTACTAATGATACTACTAGTACAATTACGTTGATTATTATTACTAACGCTAGTAGTATGTAGTACTATCATTAGTGACAGTATTAGAACTACTTGTAGTAGCTGAATTAATCATTATAGTAGTAGTAGTAACGGTAGTAGTGAGCATTGTAGCGTAACTCCAGAGTACTTGGTAATTAGTAATTAGTACTTGGGTAATATTATGTTGAGTGACTCACAGAGGGGAAACACCTTTGTTCTTTGTCGTCCTCCGTTATTTATTTTCATGTTTTTAACGATCCATCATGGATTCAAACGCCTGGCTGTAAACAGGCACTTCATCAGCTCACGCTGAAATACTGGCATGGTTTAACAAGCTTCAACGACTTCCAGCTAAACACACAGCGAGAGGTGATGACATCACACACCACCATCTCGCACCCAATCACACGACAACCTCGTACCAGCTAAACAAACACGGACATGTCATCCCATGATCTTCTAATGCATGTAAAAATACACTTTACATCTTTTACAATCTACAAAAGCGCACATCTGTCCTGCCCTGACACAGAACGCTCGCTCTAACAACCTGAAAAAAAAAAAAAAAGCCGCGGACTCAGAGACGAGGGTAATGGCATGAGACTTCATGTAATTATCTTCAACTGGTTCCTCGGACAGAATTACACGTGGAAAACCTTCAGAAGACATTTACAAAAACACTCAGATGACATCATCTGAACAACCGTCTATACTTCAGAGTGAAGAAATTTCATAGAACCATGAGATTAGTACCCTGGCTAAAACCTACATCATTAAGTAAAGCTGAACTTCAGCAATCAAGCGATTATGGCGGCTAAAATCCAGAGACATAAAAGACCTGGGAAAAAAGGAAAAGAAATAAAATGTATAACGGAATTTATAATAAATACAAAGAAACAAATTATAGAAATTTAAAAAGTGAAAGAAAAAGGGGGGGGGGGGGTAAAAGAAGAATAAAATTAAGATAAAATTAAGATTAGTAATAACTCTATTTACAAAAAAGGAGTGTAGTAGGAGGAATAATAGAAAGAGGTGTAATATTAATTACTGAAGTAATACAGGAGAAGGAGTAATAGCAATAACAGCAGTAGTAGGAGGAGCAAGAGTAAAAACTAAGCCTGCACAATTTGATGAACATTTTTTAAAAATCCCATTGTGATTATTTTGACACATTATGCGATTATGATTTAAACTGTGGTACGTAACTATTAAACATACTATTAAAATATATTCAAATAGCAAATAATGGCACAAATAATCTTCTTAAGAGGATGTTATTTTTCTTAATATTTCTTTATGACATCAGCATTTCGTTTCACAAAAAAATAAAAAATATTTAAATTATTGAAAAGCTACATAAATTTGCGCAACACTAGCAAAAATTTAGTAGTAGAAGTAATAGTACTAATAGCAATACTAATAGTATTAGCAGTAACAGTAGTAATTGTTATAGTGAAATAGTAGTAGTACAGTAAGATAATAGTTACTGTATAGCATTAGTAGAAGTAGTAGTAAAACTAATAATAGCAATAGTGGCAGTAATACTAATAGCATCAGCAGGAGTAACAGTTGTGATACTAATAGCATCAGTAATAGTAGCTGTATTAATAGTACTAGCATAATAGTAATAGCAGTTGTCGTGAAAGTAGTAGTAGTAAAAGTAATAGTGGTAGTAATACTAAAAGCATCCGTTTTAACATTAGTAATAGCACTAGTCTATTAATAGTACTAACAATTAAAGTAAAAGCTGTAGTAGTAGTAATATTTTTAATAATACTAATAGCATCAGTAGTAGCAGCTGCAGTAATAGCAGTAACAGCAGTAGTACTAAAGGTAGTAGTACTACAGATAGCATTAGTAATAGTAGCTGCAGTAATAGTACTGTAGTAAAGGGAGTAACACTAATAGTATTAACAGTAGTCATAACAACCGTTATGACTACTGTTACTACAATTAGTGTTACTTCCTTTACTATTAGTTAAATATAACTATTTAGTTATAGTACTAGTACTAGTCCTATAGTAAAATAGTAAAAGTAGTAATTGTAGGAGTAGTAATGAGTAGTAATATTTATAGTGAAATAGAAGTAGTACAGAATGACTTGTGTAGCAGTTGTAGTAAAAGTAGTAGTGGTAGTAATACTAATAGCCTCAGTATTACTACCACTTCTACTTCTACTACAACTGCTGTACAAGTAGTAAGTAGTAGTAAATGTGGTAATCTTAATAGTGTAGTAGTAATAGCAGTCACAGGAATGTAAGTAATTCTAACGGGAGTAACCTTTGTCTAAATAGCAGTGTACCTGAAAAGCCACCAATTCTTTAGAAATGTACACAAAGTAAAAACAGGAGGTCAGAGAGAGAAAGGAAGAGCAAGAGTGAGGGATAAGTGATGGAGGAGAAAAAAATGATGCCTTAAAAGTAAGACAGCGAGCAAAAGTCAGGGAACGCCGTGGCCTGACAGACGCTTCAATTCTGAAACTATGTTCCTGTCAACCTCAGCATCGATTCGCCCCTATGGACAACAGGAAACGAGTGCTGGATAAACGAGTGCAGACAGAAAAAAAAAAGAGAAAGGGATGGCAAGAGAGATGGAGAGGGTGTTCTGCCCTTGACGGTCACAGTTGCCATCAAGGTTAGCGCAGTCGAAACAACTTATCACAAAAACTATCGCTTCTTGTGTCCCACTTCGTCCCAACCCCCACTCCCATAACCAAACCCCGCTCCCTGACTGCCGTCCCTCGTTCATTGTGCTTTCACTAATGGACTGCTCACAATGAACGTGTGGCAGACTCTTCATCTTCCTCCTCCTCCTCCATCATCGAGACGACGACTTCAAGGTCAAGAGAATCGGGAATTAAACGCGTCCTTTTGGGAAGACAGAGACAAATGGAGGAAAGGACGGAGAGAGAAAAATGAGGGTGTTGTTGAGAGAGCGAGAGAGAGGATCTAAAAGCCGCAGAATATAAAGAGAAGCAATGTGAAGCCAGAGAATAAGCACTGATCAGAGTAAAGACCAGAACACAAGTTATAATGTCCATGAGTGTGTAGTTATAATGAGTGTGTGTTAGGATTGTGACGAGTGTGTAGTTATAATGAGTGTGTGTTAGGATTGTATTGAGTGTGTAGTTATAATGAGTGTGTGTTAGGATTGTGACGAGTGTGTAGTTATAACGAGTGTGTGTTAGGAATGTAGTGAGTGTGTAGTTATAATGAGTGTGTGTTAGGATTGTAGTGAGTGTCTAGCTATAATGAGTGTGTGTTAGGATTGTAGTGAGTGTCTAGCTATAATGAGTGTGTGTTAGGATTGTGATGAGTGTGTAGTTATAACGAGTGTGTGTTAGGATTGTAGTGAGTGTGTAGTTATAATGAGTGTGTGTTAGGATTGTGGCGAGTGGGTAGTTATAATGAGTGTGTGTTAGGATTGTGACGAGTGTGTAGTTATAATGAGTGTGTGTTAGGATTGTAGTGAGTGTGTGTTAGGATTGTGGCGAGTGTGTAGTTATAATGAGTGTGTGTTAAGATTGTAGTGAGTGTCTAGCTATAATGAGTGTGTGTTAGGATTGTAGTGAGTGTGTAGTTATAATGAGTGTGTGTTAGGATTGTGACGAGTGTGTAGCTATAATGAGTGTGTGTTAGGATTGTAGTGAGTGTGTAGTTATAATGAGTGTGTGTTAGGATTGTGACGAGTGTGTAGTTATAATGAGTGTGTGTTAGGATTGTAGTGAGTGTGTAGTTATAATGAGTGTGTGTTAGGATTGTAACGAGTGTGTAGTTATAATGAGTGTGTGTTAGGATTGTAGTGAGTGTGTAGTTATAATGAGTGTGTGTTAGGATTGTAGTGAGTATGTAGTTATAATGAGTGTGTGTTAGGATTGTGACGAGTGTGTGTTAGGATTGTAGTGAGTGTGTAGTTATAATGCGTGTGTGTTTGTAACGTGTGTGTGTGAGAGAGAGTGGTGTGTAATGAGTGTGTATTGTGAGCGAAGCTGCTGATTGGTCAGCTGCTGTAAAGGCGTGACATTATTATCTGAGTGATTTAGGAGGTAAAGAGTTGATGAAGGAGGTAAAGCTCCAGAGAGCAGAGAGACACGGCTCGAGTTAAACTCAACAGAAGATAAAAAGAAGCCTCCTGTCTGAGCGCCAGACTAACACGTAACCACATCACACAGCAGCTTCAATCACACACATACACACACACACATACACACACTTCAACTGAATTACCTACAGTAGGTGAGATCAGAGTTATCAGATAAGAGAGAGACAGAAAACAGGAAAAGCTAAACAAAGCAGAAATGCACCATGTCTCTCTCTTCATCTGTTTGTCTCTCTGTATGTCTCACTCTCTGAGTTCTCTGTCTTTCTCTCAATATTTCACTGTCCCTGTATGTCACATTCTCTGTCTGTCTCTCTATATGTCTCACTCTCTCTACTGTCTGTCCGTACCCGTCTTGCTCTCCCTGTCTCTGCCTATGGCCATTCTTGTTTTTCTGTCTTTCTCTCTGCCTGTTAGTCTCTGTCTATTTGTGTCAGTCTTTTTCTCTCTGTCTGTCTCTGAGTGTCTCCTGTATCAGGGAGAGAGAACACTAAAAGATAATTGGATTTGTGCAGGGTGTATGTGTGTGTGTCCATCACAACCCACCATGTCTCACAGTTATCTCAATCATGAGAACTCAATCTCACACCCCAAAACGGGCGCCCCCCGGGGGCGGGGGGAAGAAAGAAAGAAAGATAGAAAGAAAGAAAAAGAAAAAGACAGGAAGTAAGCAAGCACAGAATGTAAAATAAAAAAATAAAGAAGAAAGGAACAACAAAAGGAAGAAAAACAGGAAGAAAGGAAGGAACGACAGAAGGAAGGAAGGAAGTAGAGAAAAAGAAAAGACATGACTATAAAAGAAAGACAAGAAGGAAGGAAGGAAGGAAGGAAGGAAGGAAGGAAGGAGAGAAAAAGATATGGAGGAAATAAGAAAGGAAGAACACAGTACACATAGTTCTTCTTTCTACAAAAGAACTGAGTAATTGCTAAAATAAAAACACTTTAGTTTTTTTTTGGTTACACACACTCAGACCTTGTAAGGTTAAAATGTTTTGCACGTGTGTGTGTGTGTGTTATATCAGAGAGCCCCCCTCCTCCCCCGAGGCGAGTTTCGTCGTCTCTTAGTTTTATTGTAGCAGCACAAAATGAAGGTGGAGGAAAATCAATAGAGCAATATGAGCTGAACACTTATCTCTGAAACACTGGTGTTCAGGGTCAGAGAGAGTCACATCGCTCCGAATGGAGGAGAGAGAGAGAGAGAGAGAGAGAGACTGATCAGATCCGATCACAGAGAGAGGACAGGACAAGGATCGGAGGAGGAAACAGAAAATGGTCACTCCGTAGGGACAAGTGTGGAGCAAGTAGAAGTGGAAGTTGAAGTAAAAGTTAAAGTAGAAGTGAAAACTGAAGAAGTTAAAGTAGAAATGTAAGTTAAAGTAGAAGTGAAAGTTAAAGTGGAAGTAGAAGTGGAAGTAGAAGTACAAGTATTAGTGGAAGTGGAAGTAGAAGTGGAAGTAAAAGTGGAAGTAGAAGTGGAAGTAGAAGTACAAGTTGAAGTAGAAGTGGAAGTAGAAGTGGAAGTAGAAGTGGAAGTAGAAGTGTAAGTTGAAGTTAAAGTGGAAGTAGAAGTACAAGTTGAAGTGGAAGTGGAAGTAGAAGTGTAAGCTGAAGAAGAAGTTGAAGTTAAAGTGGAAGTAGAAGTGGAAGTAAAAGTGGAAGTAGAAGTGTAAGTTGAAGTTAAAGTGGAAGTAGAAGTGTAAGTTGAAGTGAAAGTGGAAGTAGAAGTGTAAGCTGAAGAAGAAGTTGAAGTTAAAGTGGAAGTAGAAGTGGAAGTAAAAGTGGAAGTAGAAGTGGAAGTAGAAGTACAAGTTGAAGTGAAAGTGAAAGTGGAAGTAGAAGGGGAAGCTGAAGTAGAAGTTAAAGTGGAAGTAGAAGTGGAAGTTGAAGTAGAAGTTGAAGTAAAAGTTAATGTAGAAGTTGAAGTTAACGTACAAGTAGAAGTGGAAGTAGAAGCATCTCTCTGGTGTCTCAGGCAGTGTTTTTGTGTTTGAACTCATAAAACAGTTTCATCTTTTCTCTCAGAAGCACTCTGTCTTCATTACGTCCTGTGAACTACTTTCCCCTGAAGTCAGCAATATTCCTGCTTTTTACTGAGACGCGAGCAGAACACTCTCAATGAGACCACAGGGGGCAATTACAGAGAGAGAGAGAGAGAGCAAGAAACAAACCAAAAAAAGTGGTTGTTCATGGAGTATAGATACACAGAGCGTACTGTGAATTCATCATCGTACAGTATTATTAATGAAATTCCCTAATAAGGATGACGAAGAAGAGGAGTAGGAGGAACTAAGAGAGAAGAATGAGGATGAGCGTGAAAAGCATGGCAGGAAAGAGAATGATAATGAAGAGGATGAGAAGGAGGAAGATGAAGTAGAGAGAAGGAGGATTAGGAGGAACGGCATGAGGACGGGTCTGACCCAGAGGAGGAGAGGATGAGTATGGCAGAGGAGGAGGAAAAGCAGAAATGAAAGCAGAAGTGAGAAGAGGAGGAGAAGAATGAGAAGGAAGACGACAACAAGGGAAGGGAGAGGAGGAGGAGAAAAATTTATTAAGCAAGTTCAATTAGGAGGATGAAGATGAGGAAAACGAAGAAGATGAGGAGAAAAAAGAGAAGGAAGAGGAGGAAGATGAGGAGAAGGAGGGCAATGAAGATGAACGTGAAGGGACAGAGGATGAGGGTGAAAGGGAGGATTAAGTGGAGAAGGAAAAGATTAGGGATGAGGAGGAGGAGGATAAAAACAAGGATTAAGAATGAGGAGGGAGAAGAGGGGAAATGAAGATGAAGATGATGAGGAGGAGAAGAATAAGGAGGAAAAGAGGAAGGTGATGAGGAGGATGAAGATGAGGAGAAAAAGAAGGATCAGGAGAAAGATAAGGAGAATAAGGATGATGGAGGGGAAAGAACAGGATGAGGAGGAGGAAAATTAGGAAGATGAGGATGATGGAGAAGAATGAGGAAGAGGAGGAGGATGAAGATGGAGGAGAAGGAGTATAATAGTTTAATTTAATACTGTAGTACAGTACGATGGCTGTCGTCACGGTGACCAAGGCAGAGTAACACAACAAACATGAGTGAGTCTCTTACATAAGCCGTACATGCTGATGGTGTTTTACACATTATTTCTACCTGTACACACACACACACACACACACACACACACACACACACACACACACACACACACACACAGTCCTTCAGTCATCTTTGTTTTTCCTTTCTTGTCAGGATTATCACAAGAGACACTGCCTCAACTTTACTGGAAGCATAATATTTTACTACTACAGAAAACCGGAGGGATTTAAACACACACACACACACACACACACACACACACACACACACACACACACACACACACACACAAACACACACCCACACCCACACACACCCACACAGGAGGTACATTTAGGACCATGGAGAGAGGGATGGAAAAGCGTTTTCTAGTCTCAAACAGAAAATACATTTGTATGTGTGTGTGTGTGTGTGTGTGTGTGTGTGTGTGTGTGTGTGTGTGAGTGAGTGAGTGACTGAGTGAGTGAGTGAGTGAGAGAGAGAGGGCGCGAGAGAAAAATGGGAAAAGAAAAAAGATAGAGAGAGATGAAGAGAAATACAGATAGGTGTGTGTGTGTGTGTTTGTGTGTGTGTGTGTGTGCTGCTTAGACCGCTGAGGTACAAACTGCAGCATATACTGAGGAGACAGAAAAGTGTGTGTGTGAGACTGTGTGTGTGTGTTTGTACCTCAAAATCGGCATGTTTGTGTATGTCCTCGGCTCTCTGTCGACTGAGAATGAACTCGGCTTCGTTGGCCACACGGACGAGATGATCCTTCATAGTGTGGCTCAGCAACCTACAGAGAGAGAGAGAGAGAGAGAGAGAGAGAGAGAGAGAGTGAGAGAGATAGAATACAAACACAAACAAATACACACTGATCACTGTTATTATTATTATGTACATAGACTGTATATATACAGTACTGTGTAAAAGTCTTAGTCTCCATATTATCTGTAGTACATATTTTGTTATACAAGTTTATAATTTCTGTATTATTATGTACAAGACCATTTGCTACAAGTTGTAAATAAAGCAGCTGTTAGGTTTTACTGAGCGCGCTGGAGAATATGAGTTCTTTTGGTAACTTCGTCACACTCGCTCCTTTCTATTTTTATGCAAAACCCAGGAGTCGACATTATTGATTTTTTTTTTTTTCCCCACCTGAAAACTGGTCTGTCATGTAATATGTCGCTTTCTTTACAGGCATGAGAATATTCTTCTGTAATGTTATTTATTCATTAACTGTAGTGTATCTTTTTAGGGAATGGTCCTGTACATAATAATGCAGACATGATAAACTTATAGAACAAAATTTGTACTACAGATAATATGGCGCCTAAGACTTTTACACAGTATTGTATATTCTTTTTTTCTCCTTTTTTTAAATAGTTTTTTAAGTCACTTTATTTTTGACTAAATGTCTCTATTCTGTTATTTATACATTTATTTATTATTACTCTTTCTATACTGTTTTTTTCTTCTTTTTCTACTTTTCTACTCCTGCTATTTTCTTGTGACTTATTTCTAAGCTTTAAGTGCCAAAAATGCTCCTTTAAATCTTGAACCTTGAGAATGTGATAGAGAGAGAGAGACACAGGGTACACACACCTTGAATAACCCTAACTACAATTTAATATCAATACCGTTCAGATTGTTGTTGTTATTGTTGTTAATATTGATGTCATATATATATATGTCACTTTTTTTTTTTTTTTTTTTTTTTTTGGTGAGTACCTACCATGATATTTTTACATATCTAATATGTGCATAATGTTTATATATGTTTATAATTTCAGATTAATCTTATTATTATGTAATTTATGTTTTATAATTGTTTTGGCAACAATATATTTTATATATTTATTATTATATCATAATAATATTTTTGTTAACATTCATGCATATAAAGGTCCTCCTAACTGAACTGAACTGAGAGAGAAAGAAAACCAGAACAAGAAAGAAAAAAGCAGGATTGTTGATGTTGAGAGTTGAACTGGTGATAACGAGTGTGAAATCATCAGGGTGTGTGTGTGTTTCAATGCATGTTAAGGAGGCAGAAAATGACATGTGCCACACTAATCTCACACACACACACTAATGCCAACTAATGTGTTAATGATACACATCTGTAAATATTCAGAGGAAGAGAACCGTGACCTCTGACCTTCGGCCCCTGACCTTAAACCTGACCCTGCTCATGTTGCTACATGTGAAACAGCAGTTTTGTGTCCACACGCACACACAAACCGAGAGAGAGAGAAAGCGAGAGAGAATGGAGAGAGAACTTATTCTTTAATAAAGGTGCGAGTTCACCGTGTGTTTTTAGTCTTGCAGCGGCACTCTAGAGTGGGCGGGGCTACGGAGCCGCGCGCAGCGGGTCACGGGGCTGCGGCCCGAGCTAAGTGGAAGAATAACAGAGAGTGGACGCATGCAGGGAGTGAGAGGAGGAATGAAAGGCAGAAACTCGATACCGGAGTGTCGAGGGCGGACAGCGGGGGAGCAGAAGCGCAGACGCCATCAATAACGGTCCTCACGCTGTGGCCCACTCACTTTATGGCCTTACATACACACACATACACTTCTATTAGTTCCTAGGCCCAAAATGACCCATTTGCTTAAAATCTCCCCTACAGTTGTAGTCTGTGTTTCAATGGCTGTGCTCCAAATGCCAGCCATTCCCTAGAGCACAGTAAAGTAAACAGCATTCACTAGTGCTCTAATGTGGGTTGTACAACTTTCCCATCATTCAAAGTTCTTACATTTCTAAATTCTACACCCGAGAACCCTCTAGTTTGCACTGTAATTACTCATGAATGCATCTAGCATAGGCTAGAAATTACTTTACCCAGCCCCACACACATCACATTCTGCAAACTACGCTCAATCGCATGTTATAAAGTCTTAATATCTGGATAATTTCTAGAACCTCCCATTTGCTAAAATGTAAACTGTAGAGTTCTGAAATTCTAATCTCTACATTATAGAACCCTGAATGTGACACTCTAATGACTGGAACATTCTAGCTGCCACTAAACATATTATTGTGAAGTAAACTCTATTATATGCTACATAGTAGGCAAGTCTCAATATCCGGCTCTGTTCTAGCACATTCCAGCATTAAAATGTAAAAAATTAAAATGTCAAGTTCTGAAATTCTGAACTCTACATCCTGATACCCTTACAGTGACACTGCAATGACTGGAACGTTCTAGAACAGCTGACACTCAAACTATTCAGTGTGAAATAAGGTAATTTATATGCTACATATTGAGCGAATCTTAATGCCTGGTTCTGTTCTAGAATGTTCCATCATTAAAATGTAAACCGTAAATTTCTAGAATTCTAAACTCTACATCCTGGAACCCTTATACTGACAAGGTAATGACTGGAAAGCTCTAGAACAGCTGAAAATTAAACAATTTTTAAAACAGATTAGCCTGATTATGTGCTACACAGTAGGCAAGTCTCAATGTTTGGTTCTGTTCTAGTATTTTTCATCATTAAATTATAAACTCCACATCCTGGAACCTTTACAACGACACTGCAATGACTGGAACATTCTTGAACAACTGACACACACACACACATCATGTACTGTACACATAAAACTACACATAATCGCATGCTATAAATTAGGTGTGTCTCAATCTCTGGATAATTTCTAGAACCTCCCATTGTTAAAATGTAAACTGTAGAGGTCTGAAATTCTAATCTCTACATCCTATAACCCTCACGTTAACACTGTAATGACTGCAACGTTCTACACCAGCTGACACTCAAACTATTTAGTTTGAAATAAGCCTGATTATATGCTACATAGTGGGCAAGTCTCAATGTCAGGTTCTGTTCTAGAATGTTTCATCAAAAAAGTAAACTGTAAAGATCTGTAATTCTAAACTCTGCATCTGAGAGCCCTGAATGTGACACCGCAATGTACTGCGAACTACTCTCATTCGCATGAGTCTCAAAGTCTGGATGTTTTCGAATCCTCCAAGTAACTTTGTAACAACCGGAACATACTAAAAAAAAAAAAAAAAGCCTAAGTTTGATGCACAGTATAGCAATATTAACACTACTTTAACCCTCCTATTATCTTTGGGATAATTTTGACCCCATTCAATGGTTAAGGTCTCAAAATAAATGATTTGTTTGGCTTCATATTCAGTAAATTTATATATAAACTTGTGTAACAATTTTAATTATGATAATTTCTGGGGCCAAATTGACCCCAAGGATAAAAGATGTTAGTAAATTTACAGGAGGGCTCAATTGTGCTACATCAGCTCTATTAGAATGCTGCATCATTAAAATATAAACTATAGAGTTCTGAAATTCTAACGTCTACATCCAAGAACCGTTACAGCAACTCTGCAAAGACAATAACGTTCTAGAACAGCTGACATACAAACTATGTGGTGTGAAGTAAACTCGATTATATGCTACATAGTGGGTGAATCTCAATGTCAGGTTATGTTTTATCATTAAAATCCAAACTATAAAAGTTCTGAAATTCTAAACTTTGCATCCTGGAACCCTGCAAATGAGAAATAACACCTGGGATATTCTAGAACAGCTGAGACACACAGTATGTAGTGCGCACTATTACAGAATTAACACTTTAAGTAATGCATTGTATATTGTAAGTCTTAGCTGTTCTAGAATGTTTCAACATTACACTACAGGCTTCAGGGTTACAAAATTCTTACGGCAACACCGTAAAGACCAGAACGTTCTAGAAACGCTGTCACTTGTGTGAAGTAAACTTGATTGTGTTCTACACAGTGAGCAAAAGGTCCATTATTGAGATCAACATGAGGTCAAAAACTATTCAATTCTGAAATTCACTTCTGATTTGGTTTCCTGCTGGAACTCTCGCCTTCCATCTTTCCCGCTCCTTTCTTCGTCTCTCACCGAGAAGAGGGATAATGTTACTGACCCCTGTACTGCAAATCAAGCCTCTGGAACAGGACCGACATCTGGATTAGCGTTACACTCACGGAAGGACATCCAATACTCAGACTTAAGGAGCGTCTGATAAACGTCCGATCTAATATTGCAGATCGTGTTTATATCGGTATCTGCTTAGAACTTCACGTTTTTTTTTTCTCTCCGAACATCGTCAGGGCATTTTAATCTTCTTTAAAACATTGCGCTACTGTAGCATCATAAATATTTCTGATTTTATTACCACAGTTTACCCTCTTTGCTTTCAACTTTGAGACATGTCCTGACATTCGTTAGCATTTATGTGCCTTCATTAATGCACAAAAAAGGCATTCGTTAGCATGAATTAGCATGGCTGGCACTGATATCACACGCTTCTCCTGACGTCTCACGGGGAGATCTAAGACCCTGAAACTGATGATGACTCCTTTCATCCTGGTGAGATTCCGGTTAACTCTCAGCAGTACACACACTCACACATACACACTCACACACTCACACACACACTTCCTCTCAACAAAAAAGTGTCATATTTCTATTCATCCCAGCGCTTCATGCCTCGCGAAGCCTGTGCTCGGAGTGTAACAGACGTGCTGACACAACCTCAGAGGTTGTGACCTCGGGTCACAGCGCCCTCAGGGTCACCTTTTCGAAGCTCTCTCAGCGAGCCATCGATTTAATTTCGATCCGAGCAGGCGAGAGCCGAGCGCTCTGAGCAGCAACAGGGGCAGATAATGAAAAGGTGACGAACGCAGTCAGGAAGCAGATAAGAACACGACGTAACTTCGTTAACGATGTGAAGATTTCATTATATTATTCTCTGTCTCCGCTGATAAGGACAATATCGGACGACTTATTCCTTGTCTGCAAGGAAAAACCGGTAGAGATTAGATTTAACACATCAACATTAATTATTTACCCACCTTTGGTAACCGGGTGTCGAGTTCTATCTATAATTACCCGCGCTAGGTAATCAAATGAACATTTGATTAAGTTATTTTATTTAGAAATGCAGTCAGTGGTCTTTCCTAATGTTCAGATTAAACGTTTGGTGTTCGCTCATCATTCAGATAGGGATTCGGGATTAGTTACTAAAAAAAGATGAAATAATTAGCTTTTAATATGGTATTGGAGACTTAATGCCAATTAACTAACAAAGGTTAAAACCTTTGTATACACAACATTTACACGTGAGAATCAGACAGGTCAAAGAGAGGATGAGTAGAGATTAGATGAGGAAAGACAAGAATGAAATGATTTATAAGCAGGAAAAATATTAATTGAAGAATTCGACAGTTACTTGTGATTGTCTGCAGGTTAGATTACCTGTACTCACTTTACAGTTTAAGATTGGACAGTTACCTGTCTTCACTTCAAAAGCTAAGATTGGACAGTTAACTGTTGTCACTTTAAAGGCTAAGATTGGACAGTTACCTGTCTTCACTTCAAAGGCTAAGATTGGACAGTTACCTGTCTTCACTTCAAAGGCTAAGATTGGACAGTTACCTGTCTTCACTTCAAAGGCTAAGATTGGACAGTTACCGGTCTTCACTTCAAAGGCTAAGATTGGACAGTTACCGGTCTTCACTTCAAAGGCTAAGATTGGACAGTTACCTGTCTTCACTTCAAGGGCTAAGATTGGACAGTTACCTGTCTTCACTTCAAAGGCTAAAATTGGACAGTTACCTGTCTTCACTTCAAAGGCTTAGATTGGACAGTTACCTGTCTTCACTTCAAAGGCTAAGATTGGACAGTTACCTGTCTTCACTTCAAGGGCTAAGATTGGACAGTTACCTGTCTTCACTTCAAAGGCTAAGATTGGACAGTTACCTGTCTTCACTTCAAAGGCTAAGATTGGACAGTTACCTGTCTTCACTTCAAAGGCTTAGATTGGACAGTTACCTGTCTTCACTTCAAAGGCTAAGATTGGACAGTTACCTGTCTTCACTTCAAAGGCTAAGATTGGACAGTTACCTGTCTTCACTTCAAAGGCTAAGATTGGACAGTTACCTGTCTTCACTTCAAAGGTTAAGATTGGACAGTCACCTGTCTTCACTTCAAGGGCTAAGATTGGACAGTCACCTGTCTTCACTTCAAAGGCTAAGATTGGACAGTTACCTGTCTTCACTTCAAAGGCTTAGATTGGACAGTTACCTGTCTTCACTTCAAAGGCTAAGATTGGACAGTTACCTGTCTTCACTTCAAAGGCTAAGATTGAACAGTTACCTGTCTTCACTTCAAAGGCTAAGATTGGACAGTTACCTGTCTTCACTTCAAAGGTTAAGATTGGACAGTTCCCAGTACTCACTTTACAGAGTAGGATTAGAAAGCCACCCGTCCTTACTTCGTAAATTAAGATTAGACAGTTACCTTGCTTCAACAATCCAATTTAAAAGTCCAAAACTCCAATTAAAAGAATTAACAGATTAGAATAAAATGAAAATTGTTCAGGTTTCTCTCTTTAATAACTGATGAAAATGAGTTAACAGTTTCAGGTGATTAATTACTTACCTTCCCTCGTTAACGAGCTCGATAAAGGCTAAACCTGCGTTCTTCTGGATAGAGTTTTGCCATTCCTGTAAACAGAGACATAACACTGAGATTACACAATCGTATAAACACACACACCATAAGATAATAAAATGACTACCTTGTAAAGGCACACAAAATGGCAACAGATGCTAATTCAGAGGCTAACAGAGGCTAACACACAGTTGAGCACTGACTCTGTATCGCTGCTCGATCACACATCACTCTCATTCTGTCTCTTCTTTAATTAAAGAAAGAAACACACACACACATTCTCACACACTCCGGTCCTGATCAGAGCACTTTAATGATCCCTCGGCTCGTTACCAGGTTATGAACATTTGTTCTGCAGCGGTGTGATACGGGTTTTATAGCACGGTGACCCGATGAGACGATACACAGGGCCATTTATGACCTCTGAACTCTGACCGCGACCTTTCAACCCGAGTCATTACACCAGAAGAGGAGAGGAAATCACCATCGATTTTTAAGGATGAAACATTTTTCCTGTTTTATGTTGCGCAGATACGGGGCCGAGAGAAAGGAGAGGGTCTGAGAGAATTAGAGGAAATGAGAGATGAAAAAGAAGAGATAATAAAAAAAAAGGATTGGAAAGGAAAGTAAGAAGAACAGGAATACATGGATGGAGTGATGATAAAAGAGTGGAAAGAGATAAATATATGAAGGGATGAACACAAAGGGCGGTATATTAATATGAAGATGAATAAATAAAAAATAAAGGGATGGAAAGACAAACGGATGGAGAGATGTTAATAGAGGAAAAAAAAGGAACAAACGGATGGAAGTTAATAAAGAGATGGGTAAATGGATGGACAGACAGGTGGAAAGATAAAGCTAGCATAGGGACGAAACTATATATGGATGGATGGATCAAGGGATAGAAAGGTAAGGGATGGAGGGAAAACGGTTGGAGAAACATCAATAGAGGGATGGATGAATGGAGGAAGGGGTTATAATAGAAGGATGGAAATGTACACCGATGCAGTGATGTCAATTGAGGAACAGATAAATGGATAGAGGGATATTGACTGAAAGATGGATAAATGGTGGAAAGATGGTAATAGAGGGATGAATGTATGATGGAGGGATGAATGGATGCTGGGAGCGTGGTTAATAGGGACTGAGAGATTAATAAACAGTGGGATGGATGTGAATATAGGAATGAGTAACTTGATGGATGGATGTTGATGGATGAGTAAATAGATGGAGGGATGAAAAACTGGACGGAGGGATGCTGATGGATCAATAAATAGATGGAAGGATGTAGAGAGAGAGAGATGAATAAACAGATGGAGGGAGGATGGATGAAAATAGAGAAAAAGAAATGGATGGAGGGATTTTATCAGAGGGCTGACTAACTGGATGGTGGGGTATTGGTGGCCGAATAAATAAATGGAGGGATGTTGAGAGAGAGAGAGAGAGAGAGAGAGAGATGAATAACTGGATGGAGAGATGTTAATAGAGGGTTTAATATCTAGATTTAGGGATGTTGAGGTACGAATAATTGGATGGAGGAATGTTGAGGAAAGAGGGATGAATAACTGGATGGAGGGATTTTAACAGATGAAATAAAGAAATGGATGGAGGGATGTTGATGGATAAATAACTGGATGGAGGAATGAAAGTAAGTTAAATACATGATAATCATGATACATGATAATGCACAGTTTTACATGCAAGTGTTAAAGGAAGCTTAATGCAGGTTTGGAATTATGGAGCCAAAAATGAGCTAGCTCTCTCTCTCTCTCTCTATCTCTCTCTCTATCTCTCTATCTATCCATCTTTCTCAGCTTAAACCGATGCATGCTGGGGAGAAAAACAGGTACAGGAGGTTCACTTGTTATCGACAACAGAAGTCCGTCTGAGAAAGATAGAAAGAAAGAAAGAAAGAAAAGTGTTTCGCTACAACAAGTGCGAGTTAGGATTGTAGTGAGTGTGTAGTTCCACTGAAATATTTGAAACAGCAGCAGACTTTAAGGTGAAAGTCACGAAAGACGAGCGAGTCTCGCAGGTACGGACAGAGTATGAACGAGCGCGTCGTCCAGATATAAAAGTTTGAAAGTGGATACAAAGAGACAGATCTGTAGCGTACAGCATGAATTGTCCTGAAGAGTAATAAATACACAGACGCGCACTTGGCTCCCGGTCCTGACAGTGCAGTCAGTAAAAGTGCCGTCACGCTGAGAGGCTCTTAACTCACTCGGCACCCCGCGGAGTGAGCTATGTGAGGACAGGGGGCTCTTCGGCTCCATACAGGAAGTGCACTAAAACTTTTACGCACTCCTCGAGTACCCTACGGGAGAAGAGCGGTGCGGATCAGCCGGCGCACACGGGATCATGCGGGTCAGGAGCACAAAGAACGATTATGTGGAGCGAGGTTCTGGAGAGGGGAAAAAAAAAAGTCCTCAGGTGCGAGTACTGAGGAAGAGTACTGGAGAACGGACTGGAACCAGGGAGAACCGGACTTTCCTAGAAAACTTTTCATTTTAAACAGCTGTTTGTGTAGAGAACAAACATGAGCCTCACTTTTTTTTTTGAGATCTCGAACAGGATAAACTTTTTTTGTTTGGTCAGAATTTTTTTTAAATTTAATAAAAATCACTTAAACGCTTGGTGAAGTTGCATGGTAGAAAAAATCATTAGTAAAAAACAGCTTTGTTAAATAGTGAACGTAAGACACACACATTGTGATGAGAACTCTTAAGGGTTAATGTTTTTTTTTTTTTGCCAAATTTTTTTTTTGTTGTTGCTAAAGATGGTTTAGGACATTATTATTATTACACAAATTAAGAAAAATATTATTAACATGAGAACAGAAGTACATTTAATCCGTTCCAGAGCAATTTCATATTGTGAAACGCATTTTCCCAACGAAAGTAATGTAAATGCAGATAATCCGTTCCAGCCACAGAAATATTACCAATATTACCAATTTCCAACACTATAATCATATTTTTGCATATAAAAACAATCAAAACATTTAGAAAAAACATGTAAATGAAGTAAAAGATGAATAGACATAAAACCTCATTTAAACCTTAATTTATGATTCCTCTCTGCACCGGCTGCTTTAAAAACCAAACTGAAAGCGGCTCCCTTTACTTCTTGATAACATCCATGGTGCTATGTCTTCACTAAATCTTGCACAAAATGAGAAAAAAAAAGAAAAGAAAAAAAAATATATATATATATATATATATTTTTTTTTTTTCTTTTCTTTTTTTATATATATATATATATATATATATATATATATAAAAATATTTAAAAAAAAATTTTTTTTTTACTCGCTTCGCTTGGCTTTCATCAACTGACACTAAAAAGTTCTGAACGTCTCCTGGACGTACGAGCAACTGTGGTGCGGTCGCTCGTATGCCAGGTATTTTCCGTAAAATTGCAGAGCAAATATTTTTCTTGCAAAATTTCAGATAATACCTTTTTTTTTATAGTACAAATAGTAGTATAGTAGAATTTTTTTTAATTGTTGTAAGCCTTAGCATACTGTAGTTCAAAAGAAAAGCCTCTGATTGGTTACTCCTAACAACCAATCAAAATCAAGTGTTCATGTTAATATAATTGTGTAAATATAAAATTATTATTATTATTATACAAAAACTACTATTATAATCAGTACTACTAATTAGTAATTCCTGCTATAATTATATTCTCAATAAGTTTGTTGAAATGAGAAGTGGGTCGGATTAACCATTTTGTAACTCCTCCACAACTTTCTAATGTTTATTGTTTTTTTTTGTCCATTTTCTACACTGTCGTATTTCATTATTATGGCAGGTCGTCGAAACAGCGCACTTCCGCTCCTACTTTTTTCTTCCCATCTTGTTTATTTCCTCAAAACTGTCTGTTTCTCTTTCCTTCACTTTTCAATCTTTCACTTTCTCTCCTTTTCCCCTCTCTCTCTCTCTCTCTCTCTCTTTCTCTCTGATCAAAGCTGAAACGGTAGTTCCATCTGCTTTATAAATCTCTCCTATTTCCTCCTTTTCATCACGATCATTTCGGCTTTCGTTCCCCTGGTTGGCCCAAAACAAATAAACAGCTCTGATGATGACTGATGGCTCGTTACCCCGCCACTGACGTGTTTATTTTTTATCCAGATTAGCCGAACGTCTCGCCGGGGTCTGCAGCGTGTCAGAGGTGGTTTCAGTTTGGGCGTAACTACGCGTTTCTCTATCAGCGCTAATTAAAGAGGAGGTGCCGCGGCCACCACACCAAAGCCTGGACGCAGGCTGGAACCGGAAGTAGGGGAGCGGTTATTATAATCACTCCATCACTCTTACACACATATATTCACACTCGAGTGTCATTCGAGTGCGCGCTAAACTGCTTACTGATATATAACTCCATAAAGTGGAGGAACATTTTAGCCTGGACACGAGTTTCAGGTGGACGAAGGTCTGGAGATGAAGTAGGTTAAGAAATAGACGTAGAAATGGAAAATTTTAGGAACACAAATCTTTACAAAGAGCTACCTTAAAAAATATATTTTATTTGTATATATTTGGATTCATATTTCATTCATTTATATTTAAAATCATATCATCACATCACAAAGGATCTGTTGACATGTAATATCTAATCTCACTCATTCATCCTCTATACTGTACAGGGTCACAGGAGATCAGGAGGTGGAGTCTCAGTGTAAATATTACAACCTTAAGACTCCGCACTCTACAGTATGTATCGATCTATGGATTATGAACTTACACTGCATGCTATTATTAAATTATATTATAATATTATTATACTATTATAATATTATGCTAAGATAACAAATTGCTGCTTTTTAGTGCTTTATGATACGGAAAAAAACAAGCGAGTTACATTTACGTGTGGAAATTCATGCTATTTTTTTTTTATTTACAGTGGTACCCTCAGCACACATACTCACGAATTTTCGCTTTAAGAAATGAAATTTCGCAATAAATTCATTTGCAGCCACGGCCTACAAAACATTTTCAGCATACGAATGACCGAACTGAAAGTCAAGCAAAGCAAGTTTACATATTATTTGTGGTTCTTTTTTTTTATTGTTTTTTTGCATTTTGTATAAGATTTAGCGCCACAGGTCTCAAGAATGTTAGCGAGGACGGTGCTTGTTAAAGCAGCCGGTGCCGAGAGGAATCATAAATTAAGGTTAAGTGAGGTTTAATGTATAATTTATTTCATATTTTACTTCATTTACATGTCTTCTCTAGATGTTTTGATTGTTTTTATATGCAAAAATATTATTATAGTGTTGGAAATTTTGGAAATGGAAAATTACGAAATTCCGCCTTAAGAATTCGCCTCAGGAACGGATTAAATTGGTATGCTGACGTACCGCTGTACATCTACGGCAGCACAGATAAGTGTGTTTAGAATGGTAACAAAATGTGAAAAAAAATCATAAAGGGCAAATTGGGATATTTATAAAATCAAGATACATATACATACAGTAAGCAATACAGATCATATCAGCGCCTAGGTATCGATATCCCTAGTGTTTCCCGTCCCTACTGCTTTATGAATCTAAAATATATTTATATCATATTGAATGAACGGTATCGTAGCAGATAATCAAATAATAAAAATTGTTGCCTCATGAGTTGAAATCGAATCGCATTATATCGTCATCGACATCTTTCACACGGTACGATTACTGTATTGTATCTCTTTAGACCTAGTTTTACAGTACATTTGTACTTTAAAGGTTCACTACATTAATCAGACACATTCAGATGGCGCTACATCTCTGACAAGGATGGGTATTAAATTAGGACTCTTTAGTGTTTAACGTCTTTAGATAATTTTTTACTATAACATTAAAACTAGGTTTATTGGTTGTTAGTATTTGGACGACGTACAAATAAAAAAAAATTCTTGTCAAATTAAAATAAAAAAAATTATGTCAATCAATTACATGAAAGTTGGATGTAATTTCACATAAAATTTTAATCTGAATATACTAGAGTTTAGAAATGATACAAGGAACAAACTTTAACTTCATTATTATTTTAAAGGTGAACATAAATAGTTTATTGTAAATTGCTTCAGAATGTAAATGTTATATTAAAAAATGCTTAGCCAAAATATTTCTCTCAGCAGGCTTTAATTGCTGTCCAGAATTCATGTTTCTTTTTTCATTTTCTTCAATTCGTAGTATAAAACTGAAATCTGTCTGAAACTCAGAAAACACTGCGCTCTCTTAGCTTAGCACCTTCGTTATTTGCTCTCGGCCAATCAGAGCGCTCTGTACTGGTGTTATTAGTGAAGAGTGATGAGGGAGAGGAACCCAACACTAAACTTGACGGAGGCCTTCAGATCGATTTCCCCCCTTGTTTTCTCTCTATCTCTCCTCAAGTATTGATCCCTCGTTCTCCGACTCAGTGAAGGGGGTTAAACTCTCTCGCTTTCTTTCCAGGTCAAAGGGCGGATGTTAAAGGTTAAAAAATGGCAAGCGCCGAGGGCCAGCGTCCTTCTGTTTAACAGGTTAAACTCTGGATTACAGGCCCGCGTCTCTCTCTCTCTCTCTCCATTGTAATAGCTCCTAAATCTATACAACATCAAAACATCACAGGAACCATCATTTTAATGAAATCAAATCATAGAAAAGTATCCAGATGTATTATTAAGGCACACTCAAATATGTAATAAATACATATTTATTAAGTAACATCACAACTTGCTCTCACAGTAGCCCCGCCTCCACAGCTTGGTATTTGATGCCAATTTAAACTCCGCCCACCATTTAAAATGTGATATACAGTATATATACAGTACAGACCAAAGGTTTGGACACAGTTTCTCATTCAAAGAAGTTGAATTTGTATTATGGCAAGAAAAAAGCAGCTAAGTAAAGAAAAACGAGTGGCCATCATTACTTTAAGAAATGAAGAGCAGTCAGTCCGAAAAATTGGGAAAACTTTCAAAGTGTCCCCGAGTGCAGTCACAAAAAGCATCAAGCGCTACAAAGAAACTGGCTCACATGCGGACCGCCCCAGGAAAGGAAGACCGAGAGTCACCTCTGCTGCGGAGGATAAGTTCATCCGAGTCACCAGCCTCAGAAATCGCAGGTTAACAGCAGCTCAGATCAGAGAGCAGGTCAATGCCACACAGAGTTCTAGCAGCAGACACATCTCTAGAACAACTGTTAAGAGGAGACTGTGTGAATCAGGCCTTCATGCTAGAATATCTGCTAGGAAACCACTGCTAAGGACAGACAACAAACAGAAGAGACGCGTTTGGGCTAAAGAACACAATAAAGAACACAAGAAAGAAAACTTGCTGAATGAAAAGGTGTGTCCGAACTTTTGGTCTGTACTGTATATATATATATATATATATATATATATATATATATATTTTTTTTTTTTTTTTTTATTGTATCATTTTTGTCTAAAGAGTCTATTTTGCAAATAATATTAAACTACATAGAAAACTCCTCAATTTAAAGAGAATAATCTTTCCTAAATGATATACAGTAGATATTGGGAAAAATTCCACGCCAAATTCAACACTTAAATTACAAACACATTCTCTCCTGTGAGGGTTTTTTTTTCCCCGTCTGCTTTTGTCCATCCTCTCCTCTTCATACCTCCTCCTCTCCTGTCCTTTAGAAGATGAGCGAAGAGATGGATGGAGTAAAGAACAGATGAGCTGACACAGCACTGGATAATAACAGTGATATATACACACACACACACACCTGCACTGATCCTGCTTTTATCTGATACAGAGTCAATGATTACTCCATAACTCCAGCCAATAGTCACAGTTACACTTACACACACACACACACACACACACACACACACACACACACACACACACACACACAGTGAGAAACACTGCAAGTGTACAACTTCCTATCTACTGTACACTGACGAAGGGCCAAATACCAACCTTTAGGGCAGCTGACCGATCAGCATCTACACTTAAACTACACAAGCACTACAATCCTAACACACACTCATTATAACTACACACTCAATACAATCCTAACACACACTCGCTACAATCCTAACACACACTCGCTACAATCCTAACACACACTCGCTACAATCCTAACACACACTCAATACAATCCTAACACACACTCATTATAACTACACACTCGTCACAATCCTAACACACACTCGTTATAACTACACACTCACTACAGTCCTAACACACACTCATTATAACTACACACTCACTACAAGCCTAACACACACTCGTTATAACTACACACTCACTACAATCCTAACACAAACTCATTATAACTACACACTCGTCACAATCCTAACACACACTCGTTATAACTACACACTCGTCACAATCCTAACACACACTCGTTATAACTACACACTCGTCACAATCCTAACACACACTCGTTATAACTACACACTCGTCACAATCCTAACACACACTCGTTATAACTACACACTCGTCACAATCCTAACACACACTCGTTATAACTACACACTCGTCACAATCCTAACACACACTCGTTATAACTACACACTCGTCACAATCCTAACACACACTCATTATAACTACACACTCGTCACAATCCTAACACACACTCGTTATAACTACACACTCACTACAATCCTAACACACACTCATTATAACTACACACTCACTACAAGCCTAACACACACTCAATACAATCCTAACACACACTCGTTATAACTACACACTCGTCACAATCCTAACACACACTCGTTATAACTACACACTCGTCACAATCCTAACACACACTCATTATAACTACACACTCGTCACAATCCTAACACACACTCGTTATAACTACACACTCACTACAATCCTAACACACACTCATTATAACTACACACTCACTACAATCCTAACACACACTCAATACAATCCTAACACACACTCGTTATAACTACACACTCGTCACAATCCTAACACACACTCGTTATAACTACACACTCACTACAATCCTAACACAAACTCATTATAACTACACACTCGTCACAATCCTAACACACACTCGTTATAACTACACACTCGTCACAATCCTAACACACACTCGTTATAACTACACACTCGTCACAATCCTAACACACACTCGTTATAACTACACACTCACTACAATCCTAACACACACTCATTATAACTACACACTCGTCACAATCCTAACACACTTGTGATGTAGATTAAACAGGAAGTGCTTGTGATCTTAACAGGAAGTGATCGGGGGACCCCAGGACATTTATGATTAATTATTTTCCTCCCCTGCTGTGTGGAGATGGGAGATGTGATACTATTGGTGAAAATTTCTAATTAATTTCCTCTCAACATGACGGAGTAGGTTTGGGGTCAGAGGGTGAAAGGTCATGGTCGCTGAGGGCTTTTTAATCATGGCGAGCGGGACAGATGTGTGTATCGTCTCAGCTCGTCTTTGAGGAACGGGTGTTTAACGCCGCTTTAATGGTACCTGGACTCACGCGATTGCTTTATTCACAATTAAAGATCGATTCAGATGATTTTTTTTTGTGGTTTATGGCTTTAAAATGAGCTGCTGGGTTATTGATCAGGGGTTGTATACTCTGTGTGCGCGCACATTAGCTTAGCAATTCTGTGATTTATCATCTTTAATGCGCAATGCTCTAATGCATTAATACACTAACACACTCTTACACGGTATAACACAATGAATTGCACTCTTGAGCACAGAAACGTCCTCTTCCGCACTGTAACACACTGTAATACATTGTAACCTTTACATTTTGTTTAATTAGAAGTAATTAGACATTTTGTTTAAATATTTGTAAAGTTAAAGAGCCCTTGCTCAAGGGGCCAACTGTGGCAACTTTGTGGTGGTGGGATTTGAACCTGCGACCTTCCGATCACTAGCCCTAACGCGCAGTAACGCACTCTAACGTACTCTAACACACTCTTAGGCGTTAACATACTGTAACGCCCTCTACCGTACTAACGTATTCTAATGACTGTAACGTACCCCTAACATGCTGTAACGCAATCCTATGCACTGTAACACAGTCTAACACACTCTTCAGAACTCCTGCGCGCTGTAAAACACTCTTACACCCTATAATGTAGTCTAACATACTGTAATGTACAGTGTGTACACTGTAACTCTGTAACACACTAACATACTGTAACACACTCAAATACTGTAACACACTAACACACTGTAACACACTAACATACTGTAACACACTCAAATACTGTAACACACTGTAACACACTAACATACTGTAACACACTCTAACATAGTAACAAAGTCTAATACACTGTAACACACTAACATACTGTAACACACTAACACACTCTAACATACTCCAACATACTCGAACACACTCTTGTGGACTAACACACTGCAACATACTCTAACAGTCTATTGTACTCTAACATACTGTAACATATACTGTAACACGCTGTAACATACTTTAATACAAAGTAATGTACATTAACACTAACATACTCTAACATATTCTAACATACATTGTAACATACACTAACTCTAACATACTCTAACACAGTCTAACACAGTCTAAAACACTGTAATGTACACTAAAACTAACATACTCTAACACAGTCTAACATACTCTAACACAGTCTAAGACACTGTAATGTACACTAACACTAACACAGTCTAACATACTCTAACATAGTCTAACATACTCTAACACAGTCTAAGACACTGTAATGTACACTAACACTAACACTCTAACACAGTCTAACATACGCTAACACAGTCTAACATACTCTAACACAGTCTAACATGCTCTAACACAGTCTAACATGCTCTAACACAGTCTAACATACTCTAACATAGTCTAACATACTCTAACACAGTCTAAGACACTGTAATGTACACCAACACTAACACTCTAACACAGTCTAACATACTCTAACATAGTCTAACATGCTCTAACACAGTCTAACATACTCTAACATAGTCTAACATACTCTAACACAGTCTAAGACACTGTAATGTACACTAACACTAACACTCTATCACAGTCTAACATACTCTAACACAGTCTAACATACTCTAACATAGGCTAACATACTCTAACATAGTCTAACATACTCTAACACAGTCTAAGACACTGTAATGTACACTAACACTAACACTCTAACACAGTCTAACATACTCTAACACAGTCTAACATACTCTAACACAGTCTAAGACACTGTAATGTACACTAACACTAACATACTCTAACACAGTCTAACATACTCTAACACACAGTAATGTACACTAACATACTCTAACACACTATAACATACTCTAACACGGTAACCTACTTTAACACACTCTATTGTACTCTAACACACTGTAACATACTCTAACATACACACGTGGACAAATTTGTTGGTACCCTTCGTCAATGAAAGAAAAACTCACAATAGTCACAGAAATAACTTTAATCTGACAAAATAAATAAGAATTCTATGAATGTTAACCAATGAAAGTCAGACATTGCTTTTCAACCATGCTTCAACGGAATTATAAAAAAAAATTCAAACTCAAAAACTCATGGAACAGGCCTGGACAAAAATGATGGTACCCCTAACTTAATAGTTTGTTGCACAACCTTTTGAGGCGATCACTGCAATCAAACGATTCCTGTAACTGTCAATGAGACTTCTGCACCTCTCTGCAGGTATTTTGGCCCACTCCTCATGAGCAAGCTGCTCCAGTTGTTTCCGGTTTGAAGGGCGCCTTTTCCAGACAGCATGTTTCAGCTCCTTCCAAAGATGCTCAATAGGATTGAGGTCAGGGCTCATAGAAGGCCACTTTAGAATAGTCCAATGTTTTCCTCTTCCGCTGTGTGTTTTGGGTCATTGTCCTGTTGCAAGACCCATGACCTGCGACTGAGACCCAGCTTTCTGACACTGGCCAGCACATTTCTCTCTAGAATCCCTTGATAGTCTTGAGATTTCATTGTACCCTGCACAGATTCAAGACACCCTGTGCCAGATGCAGCAAAGCAGCCCTAGAACATAACAGAGCCTCCTCCATGTTTCACAGTAGGGACAGTGTTCTTTTCTTGATATGCTTCATTTTTCCATCTGTGAACATAGAGCTGATGTGCCTTGGCAAAAAGTTCCATTTTTGTCTCATCTGTCCATAGGACATTCTCCCAGAAGCTTTGTGGCTTGTCAACATGTAGTTTGGCATATTCCAGTCTGGCTTTTTTATGATTTGTTTTCAACAATGGTGTCCTCCTTGGTCATCTCCCATGTAGTCCACTTTGGCTCAAACAACAACGGATGGTGCGATCTGACACTGATGTTCCTTGAGAATGAAGTTCACCTTGGATCTCTTAAGTCTTCCTGGGCTCTTTTGTTATCATTCGGATTATCCGTCTCTTTGATTTGTCATCAATTTTCCTCCTGCGGCCACGTCCAGGGAGGTTGGCTACAGTCCCATGGATCTTAAATTTCTGAATAATATGTGCAACTGTAGTCACAGGAACATCTAGCTGCTTGGAGATGGTCTTATAGCCTTTACCTTTAACATGCTTGTCTATAATTTTCTTTCGAATCTCCTGAGACAACTCTTTCCTTCGCTTCCTCTGGTCCATGTTGAGTGTGGTACATACCATGTCACCAAACAACACAGTGACTATCTGGAGCCCTATATATAGGCCCACTGACTGATTACAAGATTGTAGACACCTGTGATGCTAATTAGTGGACACACCTTGAATTAACATGTCCCTTTGGTCACATTATTTTCAGTATTTTCTAAGGGTACCATCATTTTTGTCCAGGCCTGTTCCATGAGTTAATTTTTTTAAATAATTCTGTTGAAGCATGGTTGAAAAGCAATGTCTGACTTTCATTGGTTAACATTCATAGAATTTTTTTTTTATTATTACTTTTGTCAGATTGAAGTTATTTCTGTGACCATTGTGAGTTTTTCTTTCATTGACCGAAGGGTACCAACAATTTTGTCCACTTGTGTACTCTAACTGTAATTTACACTAACATACTCTAACACACTGTAACACACTGAAACGTACACTAACACTAACATACTCTAACAGAGTCTAACAGTCTAACACACTATAACATACTCCAACACACTCTATTGTACTCTTACACCTCGTAACATACTTTAACACACTGTAACACACACTAACACACTGTAATGTACACTAACATATCCAAGTTAAGAGGCTTGCTCAAGCGCCCAGCAGTGGCAGAAATTGAACGCTGAAATTAAAACTCATGTGTGACACAACACTGTAGACACATGCAAACATAACTTAATGCTTTTGCTGTAAACCATTTCATACCTTCAAGGCAAACTAACACACTAGGACACATACACGCACACACAAGTGTAAAATACACTGACAATAAATGACACAATGGCTCCTGTGCCCTGAGCTTTGAAGTCCCGTCTTTATTATTATATCACACCTTTAAATTTTTAATGAGGGCGATTTTTCTCCTTCCTCTTTCTTCTTGTGTCTTGCCGCGGCACAGGAAAATCATCTGACTTCATGCGAAGTAAAAAAAAAAAGCAAAGGTGTTTTATATGAGCATTTCTGCTCATATAAAACACCTTGTCATGAAGAGACGGGCTCCGTCCTAAACCGACTAGACTACTATATTACTTATAGCATCTGTGGCATGATATTTAGCAATGTGCGACTTTCTTGGTTACCGTGACAACATCCCAAATCTCACACACAGCACTAGGAAACGTATTATAATATGACATCATGGATGCTGCACTATTCAGTGAAAGATTTAGGAGAAGAGAAGAGCTGCTGAGCACATTGATCTCCACACACACACCTGCTATCAAGCTTCCATTTATATTCATTGATCTGTGAGCCGAGCCCTAAATAAAGTTGGCAACATACACACACGCATACAAAGAGGCGATCGATCGCAAAACGACATTAATTCTGCATTATCCACCTTCAATACACCTCACACACCGTTACACCCGGTCTCCAGGGTGCCTGACCTCTGACCCCCCCCCCCCCCACCACCACCACCACCACCACCACCACCAAACAACGGCGCTAATAAAAACCGCAGACACACATTTATTTTCCCTTTTCTTTTCGTTCTCTTCTTTCTCTCACACACTCTCGTCTCTTCTTCTTCCCACACGGGCTGCGTCTCATTTAGAGATCAAGATTCTCTCCGAACCGCTGAATCTCCTGGCTTGGCCGTGCTCCAAATTGGACATTAAGATCATCAAGTCTGAGTTAAATTACACTCGTCTCGGCAGATGTACATGGGTCGTGTTCCAAATCAGCATCTGGTTTAGCAGCGCCACACTGGCCGTGTGTCAATTTAGAACTGATTTCCATCTAGAACTGGTGTGTGTGTGTGTGTGTGTGTGTGTGTGTGTGTGTGTGTGTGTGTGTGTGTGTGTGTGCTCATAAAGAAGAGAAATGAAGGGGTGGAGACTAAGGGGTGAAGGGATGAAGAAATTAAGTGATGGATGGACAATGAGTGAAATGAATGCAGGGAAGACGAGAGGGAGGAAGCAATGAGAGGATGGAGGGATGAAAAATGAGAGGATGGACAGATGACTTGCCTGGGAACACAGCAGCATGACCAGCTCGACTACAGAGCTACTGGACTTCATACACACCAGACCTGAGAGACAGAGACAGAGAGGGTAATTAATACATCATTATAGAAATATGCTCATACAGTCCAATTATCTCATTAATTAGTATTAAGGCACAAAGGCCACACCCCCCCTTTATTAAGACTGCCATTCTGAGGCCACGCCTCCTTCACTGAGACACAGAGGCCACTCCTTCTCTACTGAGAGACAAAGGCCACGCCTTTTGCACAAAGACTGAGGTGCATAGGCCACGCCCCTCTATTGGGACTGAGACACAAAGGCCATGCCTCCTACACTGGGACTGAAACACAGAGGCCACGCCTTCTCCTTTACTGAGGCGAAGACACAGAGACCACACCTCCTTAACTCAGAGTAAACAACAGAGGCCACGCCTCCACTATTGAGACTGAGATGCAGAGGCCACGCCTCCTGTATTGGGACTGAGAAACAGAGGCCACGCCTCCTGTATTGGGACTGAGAGACAGAGGCCACACCTCCTGTATTGGGACTGAGAGACAGAGGCCACACCTCCTGTATTGGGACTGAGAGACAGAGGCCACGCCTCTTTCATCAAAACAGAGACAAAGAGGCCACGCCTCCACCATTGGGACTGAGACACAGAGGCCACATCTCTTTCACTAAGTCTAGGGCACAGAGGCCACGCCTCCACTATTGGGACCGAGATACAGAGGCCATGCCTCCTGTATTGGGACTGAGACACAAAGGCCACGCCTCTTTCACTAAGACTGAGACACAGAGGCCACGCCTCCACTATTGGGACTGATATAGAAAGACTTCTGGGACTGAGCTACAGAGGCCACGTCTCCACTGTTGGGACTGAGACACAGAGGCCACATCTTTCACTAAGTCTAAGACACAGAGGCCACGCCTCTTTCACAAAGACTGAGACACAGAGGCCACGCCTTTTCCACTGGGACTGAAACACACGGAGTTAAAATATTTTAAATGAAAACAGCAGCAGATGCGAATGTGGATCAATTTGTGAAATAGAGTTCGGTCGCTGCTGGTAGCCACTTGTGCTTATATCACTACACAGTGTGTGTGTATGTGTGTATGTGTGTGAGGGATCGCGATGGGACAGAGTGTCATGTTTCCGTATTGATGATCTTAATGAAGAGACATGAGGTGAGTGTGTAAACTAATCCACACCGCTGCCTTGTATTACACGTAGAGGACATATGTTCTATTGATTCATAAAACCAGACACCCTCCACACACACACACACACACACACACACACACACACACACACACACACACACACACAGGACAGAGACACAGATTGAAGGAGACACACAGGTGATTATTGCACTGATATAAGCGCTCTTATCTCCATGGCTCTGTCTCACATCGTGTCAAACTCTGTTGCCTTTTTCACCAATGATGAAGCTGATGATCGGTTACCATGACGACCAGACAAGCCCACTATCTGTGTGTGTGTTTTTTTTTTTTCCTTGTACTCACTGGTGCCCTCGATCAGCAGCTCCTGTCCGTGACTCCCGAGTAGCGTTCGGGACAGGAACGGAGCGAAGTCCATGAAGATCTCCCGCAGCAACGGGGCTGCTTTCTCCAGAGCGTGTTCCAGACGCTCAGAGATACTGAGAGACAGACAGAGAGACAGACAGAAAGAGAGAGACAAATAGAGTGGCAGACATAGGTTCATACCGTAAGGCAGGCAAACAGACAGAAAGACGAAGGAGAAAGCCAGTGAGACATGGATGGAGACAGACAGGCAGACAGAGGTGCAGACAGTAAAGCAGGAGGGCAAGCAAACAGACAGACAGAAAGACAGACAGTGAGACAGCGAGACAGACAGAAAAGCAGAGGGATGGAGATAGACGGTAATAGAGAGACAAACGGTGACGGTGAGTGAGAAACAGAGAGACAGGCAGAGGAAGACAGGCAGACGTTGAAGCATTGGGGCGGACAGAGAGTCAGACAAAGAAAGAGGGACATAGTGAGACAGAGAGAGATGGAGACAGACAGACAGACAGACAGTGAGGGAAAATTATAAACACAAGTACACCCTTTTATTCATCCTCTCTCTCACACACACAATTTTATTCTCATTCTTTCTCTAAACCCTTTTCTGTCTCTCTCTCTTCCTGTCTTGCATCACATCTCTCATCTCCTCTGTCTCTCTCGTCCCCGTCTCCCCATTCTCTGTCAATCTTTTTCCACACCGTCTCTCTCTTCCCTTCATCGTTTCATTTCTTATGACCTCATGTCATAAGACATTAACAGACATTAACAGGTCAATATAACATCTGTGTCGATCCCTTTCTGTCCTGTCTCATGTCCTCCCTTCGTCCCTACTCTCCTTCTCTCTCTCTCTCACCTCAGGGTGGTGGTGGGTGAGAGTGGAACAGATGGCAGGTCTGAGGGGCTCACCGGTCCTCCTGTGAAGACAGAGAACATACCATTCAATATGCGCGCACACATATACAGAGACACTCACACACATGCATACAGAGACAGAGATAGACATACACACAGACACTCTACAATATTGCATGAGAAAAATGACGGCTCAGATTTCACTTCACAATCTGATTTAAAGACTCTAACAAAGAAATAAAATCTGTCTGTCCTCACTTTTTCACTGTCTCTCTCTCGCTGTCCCACTGTCTAAATTTCGCTGTTCTAGTCTCGCTGTCCGACTGTCTTCCTGTCTGACTTCCACAATCTCGCTCTCACTGTCCCACTCTCCCCGTCTGACTCTCACTGTCTCGCTGTCTCTCACAAAATCGCTCCTGCTATCTTACTGACTCTCACAATCTCAGTCTCATTGTCTCGCTTTCTGACGCCTGTCGTCTCACCTTTACCGTCCCCACCTGACTGTCTCACTCTCACAATCTAACTCTTGCTGTCTTCACTGTCTGACTCGTATAATCTCTCTCTCTCTCACTGCTCCCCCCCGCTGTCTCTCTCTCTCTCTCTCTCTCTGTCTGTCCTGTGTTCTCACTCACTGTCTCACTTTCATTGTCTCTCTCTCTCTCTCTGTCTGTCCTGTGTTCTCACTCACTGTCTCACTTTCATTGTCTCTCTCTCTCTCTCTCTCCTTCCCTGTAACATTAGCCTTTAAAAGCTATTATTTTCCTATTAGCCTGCTTAGAATGATTGCTCTATAAAATAACACTAGAGTACATTCCACACCAGCGCGCGCGCGTGTGTGTGTGTGTAAAAGAGAGCACATAAATCTCCCTGTGAGCATGTTTCTGGTGTGTTTGGCCAGATTGGAACTCGGCTGCCTGGGATGTGCGAATGAGTAGACACACACACACACACACACACACACACACACACACGCCGGTGTGGAATGTACTCTCGGATCCAACATGTGCGCCTGCTGTGAGATGAAGTAGCCACTTCAAACGGCCCTGAGTCAATTAACTTATCTCTATACAGCAGGGACACGCACACACACACGCGCACACACACGCGCACACCCACACGCGCACACCCACACACTCTCACACTTTAGCAAGTTCACTGATGTTAGCTGAGTGTGTATACACACACACACACACACACACACACACACACACACACACACACACACACACACACACACACACACCTGGCTCCACAGCACTGCTTGGGGTAGCGTCACCTGCGG